>VDFB02342263.1:0-19569 GCA_007258455.2 Sequoia sempervirens
AAAATTATTTATTAAATATCTAATTAAATAATTATTTTAAAAATATTATTCCTTATTTTATTAATATTTAGTATTTTAATTCATTAAAATTATTTTATTCCCTATAACTAAATTTAAATAAAGATAATTATTAAGACAAATAAATAATTATACATTGTTATATCAGCCAACCAAATTTGTATGTCCATTCTTCAATAAGTTTTGTTAATACACTCATGTATTACACTCCACCCCCATGCTACTATTGTAGTTAGGATATAAAATTAGTAATTTTTATAAAGTTATTTAACTTTTGATAAAAAGGTAGTTAAACTTTTTATTCTTTTTCTATTTATTGTATTTTTTTTATCTCATTTTTTTTAATAGTTTTTTTGTTTTTGATGAGGAAAAACATGTTTTGAAGAGACGTGAAACTCTTTACAAGGCGAAGAAGCTACAAGAAAAAATCAGCAAATCAAACCACAATCCAAAAGTAACAACCAAACAAAGATATTCAAATCAGACCATGCTGCAACAAACAGGTTTTTAAGGGACCTTAAACCCAAAACAGCCAGGTTTTGACAAGGACCGAAAACCTTAAAAAACTAACAAACAACTGCCTAAAACAGAGAGGCAATAAGACTCCCCATCAAAAAACCATAGGAGCCCAACCATCAAAATGCAATAGCAACCCAGCACAAAAGGTGGAAAGGGGACGGTAACAGAAAAATGCAAGAAGTTAGTATCCCAGCAGCACAAGCTCACCCAGAACGAGGAAACCAACTCAAGCCTCCACCTCTAAAGGAGAGAGCTCCCCTTTATTGGAGAGGATATCACGAACTACTAAACCGATGCAGCCAAAAATCTCCAACCCCCTCAATCTCCACCTCCATAGGATAAGCAACCGCCTCAATAGGAACAACAGTTGAGGGAAGGAACCCACCTCCATAGGGTCCAAGGAGAAAGCCAGCACAACAACCAAACCAGCAACCGTAGCATCCTTTGGTAACCTCATAGCCATCAGAAAAGAACACACAATCTTCTGAGCTTTCAAAATAGAAAAGTACAATAGCTCAGACCACAAGTGACCTTCAGTCACAAAAAACCACAAAGCATCCTCCAAAACAATGAGTTGTCGAGGAAGCCCCACGAAAGGCCAACACAAGCCCAGAAAAAGAGCTACCAAAAGGCAGCACCAAGTCAGAGAGAAGCAACACCAATCCATCCATGTCAGAGGACACCAAGCCAAGAAGAAACAGGGAGGCAACCAAACAAGAGAGCACACCTTCAGCCCCGACACACCGATCGAAGCTCAAAATAAGCCACAACCCTGAACATCCCGCAAGGGACCATTGCCACATAAAACAAGCCCACATCCAGACCAGAAAGCACTGGAGCAAAGCACCTCTCGAAAGAAACAAAGGAACAAAGGAGACCACTGCCCACTGAAGAACACCTGCCAAACCAAGCACCATAAAAGCAAGAAGGAAAGCGGCCAAACCCTACAAGGGCCAAACCCCAAACAGAGAACACCCCAAGAGGTACCCAGCCAACAAAGAGAGGCGACCTTCAGAAGTAGCTCAAAATGAGCCACAACTTCTCCAACACCAGCTCCCACCACTACAACATCAGCAAGAACACCAACTTCACTACCCACAAAGTCAACCTCAGAGAAGACCAGAACAACCGCTGAGGCTCCCACCAAAACACCCAGAAGCCATAGCCCAAAGAAATGTCCTCTCCCGCCCAGCCCACTCAGCTCTACCAAAGACAGAAGCCAAGGCACCGAAACAAGATTGACGGAAACGGAACTATCGGCCTCAACCTGGCCCAAAGAAAAGGAAACAGGAGCCCCGCTCTAACACCCGCACAAAGGCTGCTGCAACCTCCAACACCCCAAAACCCCAGACAAGGGACAATGAACCTCCCAAAGAAGCTCCAGTGAACCAGGCCACCCCTCAAATCCGTCTGAATCATCTTCTTCTCCCACATCATCGCCCACATTCAAACTCCCGCCTTGCCCTCCTCTCCCGCCTCTCCTACTGCGCTCCATTTGAAACTAGTTGGTGGTATGTTCTTGTCACACTAAACAAGTTATGTGTTTTTAATAGTTTTTTTGTTACATGCACAAGTTATTACATTTTACTCTCTTGCTACCAGTATTAATCTTTATGACTGTAAACTTCTCTACAAATTAACCATTATTACTCTGCAGGCGCACAGAATATTAGGAAAACTGTTTTTTTAAGTTAGTCACAAATTTTGATACAAATTAATAAGAAATGGTGATTTCTGCTTAAAAAAAAAGAAATGGTGATTTCTATAGCCTCTGCCGAACGGACTAATAAGAGATATATTCATAAACTTGCATGAAAGTTTCAGACATAGGTTCTTACATATACTAATCCATATGTGCCGATATCCATGGCGCAAAATGGAATCTCTTTAGGAAAATCAAAGATGGCCAAACAAAGACAGTATATACACATAAAACCTAGAACTTTGGACCTCTACATCTACTTTGGAAACATCTTTTCGTATTACTCTTTATTCAATGGCCACGGTTAATGGAGTTGCAGACTTCGTTGTCTTCGAAAATGGTACCTCATCAGTGTGAATGTGATCATGTTGCTGAATCACAAGCACTGAAGCACTGATTTGAACGGTAGATGAAGCCAGCAGATCCCCAATTGGACCCAATTCAGCACACTCTGCAGTTCTATCAGCCAAATCTGCCACAAGAGGAGAAGGAAAGCGCCCTCTGCCAACCAAGATTAAAGTATATTCATTGCTCTTCCCAATTGAAAGGACAGACTCCACTGTGTTACAGATCTGCTGCTCAGTATACACAATAGAGCCCTTTACATCCTTAGAATAACCATTCCTGCCTGGAGACTTCTTTGGAGAGGATGGAACAGAGCCGTTCACGCCACTGATTATATCAGCTAGAGCTTCCTCATCTAAAATTCTTTCCTGATCCCTGTTCATCTCTGCAGTAGAGAATGTGTAGGTTTCTCGTTGCTTATCATGGTCATGTGCAGGAAGTGGGGTTAAATTGAGTGCAGCGTGATTGATTTCACTGCCAGGCAAGAACCTTATGACTGATAGTTTAATGCCCGGATGCTCTGCCATTCTTCTGCCATAGACTAAAGCCTCGCGGTCATCCGGCCCTCCAAAGAAAAGAACTGCAATGTTATGGGAGACACTGGAAGGTGCCAGCTGGGATTGACCCCCAAGACCCCTGTTGACTAGAATGCCGACAGAGCAAGGAGCATGCCTCAACACCTTCTGGTTCACGGTCCTTATTCCACCATTCACAGACTCCAGGACTCCATCTACTCGTTGGTATTTGTGGAAGGGCAAAATAATCATTGCAGCTCTCTTTTCTTCTGCAACATTGCAGATATCTTCATGCATGTCTTGGAATGCAGAGATTTCAGTCATGGGTCTTACTGCCACCTTACTCAGCTGCTCAAATGCATCGAAGGCAATTACTATCTGGTCTTCGTGCGATCTATTTCTGTTCCAGAAAGGTTGGCCATTTTTCCTTGCTTTGTGGACCAGCATGATGGATGAGGACCTTTCAGAGAGCTCTACAAGGTGCATGATATAGAGGCGTAGGGCAGACTTTCTGATTCCTCTGGAGGCCTCCATTAAGTTTATGATGGCAGGGATGTTATTGGTACCATGCACACAGGCCAAAATCCTGAGGTCGTCCTTTTGCTTGTCCCTTTGTAGTTTCCGGTGCTTGTACGGGACTTGCTTCCTTGCCGGCTTGTATATATACATTACGAGTGGGGTAGTGATGAATGTTGTGAACAGAGCCATCAGCACCATGAGAGCGAACACTTCGTCATTCAAAACCTGCAAACCAAAAGAAAGAGGGTCGGAATGGAAAATCAAAAATGAACTTCTCATGGAATTGAAATGTTAGATAAAATAATATAGATATATCAATTATTAATTATTATATTTATTTACTAGATATTTTATTTCATTTTAAACTTATTTTATTTTACATATTTTAATTTTTAAATTTATTTATTTTACAATTATTTTATTTACTTAAGTTTTTTTATTTTAAAATTATTTAAAAATGATTTGATTTTATTGTCTCTCTTCAAATGAATAAATATTATGAATAAGATAGAATAGTTTGAGGAATTGTCATCATACCTTCCTATCCTTACCAATGTTGAGGACAATTAACTCTACCAGCCCTTTGGTGTTCATCAGGAATCCCAAGGTGAGTGATTCACGGAAGGAGACTTTGTGGGCTAAAGCAATACAAAGAGTTCCCAAGATCTTTCCAGCACAGGCAGTCAGTATCACCAAAACAAGGAGACCCCATGATTGAGCACCGTTAACGGTCGAAACATTTGTCTTCAACCCACTAGAAGCAAAATACAATGGCAAAAGCAGAACACCCACAAAATCTTCAATCTTTTCAATCAACATGCCTGCAAAGGGGCCCTCCTTGGGAATAGTTAATCCAAAGGCAAAAGCTCCAAAGATTGAGTGGATACCGATTGCATCTGTTACAAACCCAGATGCCAGAACACCTGCAAGTATTATGCAGATAAAAAGCTCACTTATAGGCTCATTGTCAGGTGACCGGCGGCCCATCAACGCCATCATGGGTCTCACTGCAAATATCATGAAAGCCACAAATACTACACCACAGAGCAGAACATAAACTGATATGACCGGACTCTTGCCTGACCCTGACAGAGCAACAGCAATGGCTAGGAGAATCCACGCAACCACATCGTTGACAGCCGCTGCAGACATGGCCATCCGACCCACATCTCTTGTAAGAAGTTTGAGCTCTGCAAGTATCCTGGCAAGCACAGGGAAGGCAGTGATAGACAGTGCAACACCCATGAAGACAAGAAAGGCGCCATAATCCACACCTTTTGAAATGGTTGACCTCAGTAGAAAAGCAACCCCAATCCCAGCTACGAACGGTAAAGTAATTCCAACAACTGCAATTGCCAGAGCTTTTCTCCCTGTTCGCTTGATGGCACCGAAATCTAACTCCAGCCCAACCAGAAAGAGAAAGAACAAGAGGCCAATATTGGCAACAGTCTCAAGCACAGGGATACTATTCTTGGGAAAAACAGTTTTCATGTAAGACTCACTGCGTCCTATAACAGATGGGCCAAGAACAATGCCACCCTGCAAGGACAAACTAAAATTTTAGAACAACGAATATAATATAAAGTCTTCCTTTCAATTACTTAAGGCCATAAGAGCCATTTTAAAATAGTAAAGCATAAACAACCCACAACTGCAAAATAACAATGTACTACTGTATACTTTTGGGCTTTTTAAATAGCGGTGCTTAAATTGGCTCATGGAGTATGAACAGGGTAGATTAATTCCGCAGATCTGATACCCAGTTAAGTTACCTATATGAGTAGTTTGTATTCATCCTTTCGAATTACCCATTCTGGGTCAAAAATATATTCCTTTTAGAACGGCAGACACCACAAAAATTATGGAACTTCTCATTTCAGTAGTGGATACTTCCATTCCAAACTGTTTTCTTAAATTCCACTTACTTGTCTAAATTGCTTAAATTCATATCTACTTACCCATTATAAACAGTTAACCAACGAAGAGAGATAGAGAGTCAATTTCACAAAGCTTATACATAGATACGTAACAAATGTTCTAATTCTACCAAAGATGATTTAGAAATATGTAAAGTTTCAGGATTCAACTGTGTATGTCTTTTGTTCAACCATTCAACGTTTTCAATCACATCCACTGATCCATAATCAGGATCTGAAATGTCGAAAAGAAACATACACAGTTGAATCCAAAAGCTTACATATTTCTAACTGTAGAAAACTAATACCAACTAAAGACGATTTAGACAAGACAAAATATATTTGAGATATTAATAAGGCTAAATACAATTTAGATAAATTTTAATCACTGGCTTTCTCTGTGATCAGGCTTGGTAAATTATTCGATTGACTCGTCATATTTTACTTTGCCGATAGCAAATACATCTACAGTATAGATCATGGAAGCAGTTGGACGACCGTTGAAACAATCCTATTCAGACACATTTTGCCTTGAAGTTTTGTCTACTTTTACATATCCGTACAGTTATCTGAATTTAAAGGCTATGATGATAGAAAAACCTACCGAGTAAAAAGTGAGTTGATGAATTTAACACTTTATCAACGATTTAGATATAAGATTTATGAAAAGCTTAGAGTGCAGCAGATCAGACATTCATCAGTTAGATTTTGAATGATGTTTCTTGTATAATCGCTCTCAGTAATTGAGAATTCATGGTGCTCGCACTTCTATACGCAGAAAAGTTAAATTACTATCACCTTATTTGTCTGATGCCATGGTTATGCACTAATGTTGTGTAGATAGAGGTGATGCAAACAAATTCATTAAATATACAGTTCAGCAACATGCAAAATAGGCTGCAGAAGCTTGTTGGATTTCAACTTGTAGGATTTGTATTATAGCTAGGGATATTTATCAATGTCATCTACTATCACTATCATAGATACACACGATAGACTAAATTTTCATTCAACCTTTTCCTTGTATGAGAAGGCCTTTGTAGCAAGTACATCTACAATATGGATCAACCGCTGAAATGTTATAATATGAGCTGTACAACCATTGAACATTCCCAATAACGTTCTCCGGTTTTTATGGATTTCTCTTTCCCTCATGTTGCTTGGGGTCTTTGGAAAGAACGTAACAACAGAATTTACAGAGATAAAGAAGCCTCGGTGGACATTGTTTTTGATAAAATAATCATATTTCTGAAAGAAAATGTCAATGCTATCTCCTAGAAGGTTAGCAATTCTGAGAAAGCGGCTCATTCATCCTATGATCTTATAGTTGCCAAGGAATGGAATATAAGTCTTGATTTTCCTTGCACCCCTAAAAAAGCTAAGAAGGATAGAGAGGGTGTCCGCTGGTCTTTTCCGCCTAATGGATGGGTCAAAGCTAACTTCGATGGAGTGGCTAAAGGTAATCCGGGGGCGGCGGGTTGTGGTGGAGTCATAAGGGACTCCTTTGGCAACTTTCTAGGTGCGACGGCCACTCCTCTAGGTTCCCAAACCAATCACCTGGCCGAGGCTACTGGTGCTTTTCATATTATAAATTTGGCCCAAAGTCTTAATTTTAAAAACCTTTGGCTTGAAGGTGATTCCAAAAATATTATTGATTATCTTCTAGGCAAGTCCCCCCCTCGTGGACAATAAAGTCATGGATTGATGATGCCATCTCGACTCTAGCTAAGTTTGACAACATAAAGATTTCACATGCCTATAGAGAAGCCAATGTTGTAGCAAATTTTTTTGCTAATGAAGGGGTTAAGAGTAATGAATAGAGCACTTGGCTAAATTTTAGTGATCTAAGTGTTAATGTCCGAGCTTTATTGAGTTATGATGAATCACATGGGCAAGAGGCCATGTTATCTCTTTAATGAAGAATAGGATGGAGTTATCACATCACAATCATTAGATTGTATGGGACCACTTGAGCTTAGTTGCTTAGTCTGCAAGGTGGCCTGGCATGCTTTGTGGGTTCTTAGATTTGGCGGGACCAGTTCTAGTAAAGATTTCATCTCTGTCTGCCCCACTGTGCTTGCCAAGATGGGTGGAGATAGGAAAAGAATTGAGTCAGACAGCTTTGAGATGCACACAAGAAATGCTAAGGCTTGGAATAAAGTTAAAAGTGGGGGGTTACTTCCTTTCCTGGAAAAACTCCATGGTTCCAATCAGGAGGCTACAGATCTTTTTGAGAAAAATTGGGATAATGGGGATCTTACCCTTTTTGGTAGGAAAGTTGAGCTCAACGAAAAACCTTATAGCTGAAGTGACGGGAATGTCTACTGATGGGAAAAAGTTTTTTAGGGACAGGGTTTTCTCTGATGAAGCCGTCACCAGATTTCTGAAAAAAGAGAAGGAAAGACTGAAACTGGTGAAAATTGCTAATAGCTACTTCGAAGTCGACACCATAAAAGCTCTATGGAGAAAGGTTCTTCGTGTTATCATGGAGTACATAACTGTGGATGGTCGCTTCACCAGGGTCTATGGTTATCACTTTGCCCTGCTCAACCATTTCCGCTACAAGGTCAGGGTTTCTTTCCCCTACTATATTCTCTGTTCTTTGAGAAAAAGTTTGGATGACCACAAGAAAAACCCTAGAAGATTCCCTTTTTTGCATACTGGCCTGATTAGATCAATTGTTGAACATTACCAAAAAATGCACATCCTTGCTAATTTGGAAGCCTCCCCTGATTCTAAGGAAGATGATACTGAACCCAGCTGTTCAGGGTTTTTGCCCATTTTAAGTCCGGCTAGAACGGTCTTTAGCCCGCCCGCTGTCCAAACTGGTAAGAAAAACCCTAACCCCCTTACTGTGAAAGCTCGTGCTGTGCCTAAGCCAGGAAGCCCTTCCCTTAAAACTAGAAGTGTTGATAAGAATCCTCCAGCTAAAAACCTTGTCTCGTACTCTGAAGATTCTCCTGAACTCTGAGGAGTCTGGTGCTAACAACACTGAGCCCTCTGCTGACCTGTCGTTGGATAGAAATGCTAGAACTGGCTCCCCTGTTACTCCTAACCCTGCTAATACTTGTTTCAACACTGATAGGGATCCCACTATGGATGTTTTGGATTTAGCTAGAAATAATGCTGATATCCATTTCAAACTTTTGAAATGGACTTTTCATGAAATTAACGAGCTAAAGATAAAAAATTGGGCCCTTCAAAGTAAACTGGAAGATTTGGGAGCTAAGGTAGCGGCGCTTGATAAGAAAGAGGTGGAACGAAGAGAATACGGTGTCAGCAAAGATACCTAGTACCAAGCTGGCAAGGACAAAAATGTTGAAATTGAGTTGGAGAAAATGAAAAATACTGTCAAAATTATTGTCGAGCAAAACAATCGTATGGCCAGACACAATGCCATCATCATCAATGCCATGACTGAGAAATTGGACAAAGCTCAACAGGGGTCTTTGGTGGTTGATCTGGAGGAAATCAATGAAAGAAACCAGGAGGATGTTGGCATTTCTAAGAGAACCAGGGCCAATTTGAAGAGGAAGGCTCCCCCCACTCCGCAAATGATTCAAACCTTTAAGAAGGGTGTTCAAGATATGCAGAACCTGGAGGCTGAGAAAGAGTCTATCCTGAAGACTCTGGGTTAATTGGCTAGTCTTTTTGTTGGCTTTTCTACTGGCTTTTTTTGTCTGACCTTCCTGGTCTTTTGCGGGTGGCTGCTGCTTGTTCTGGTTTTTTCCTTTTTATTGCAGCCGGTTTTGTCTGTTGGACTTTTGTCCCTTTCTTTTCTATTGTAAACTTTGTGGTTTTGGGTCCTTGTAAACCATTTTACCCTTTATCAAAACATTCCCGCCGGACATATATTTTCCTTAAAGTTACTATTCATGTCATTCGGTGAGATCAAAATCAATGTGCTTGCTTCAAAGATCACGTGCAACTATTTGAATTTGGAGATCACAATGATAAATACTTACCGACTAAAAGTAAGTTGATGAATTTAAGACTCAACATAACGATTTAGTTCTAATAAATAGGAAAAGACTGACGTACATCAGAGAAGTTTGACATTTAATAGTCAAATTTGTGTCTTGTATAATCCTTGTCAGTCACTGAGAATTTATGGGGTATGCACCTCTATGCGAAGAAAATGCTATCACCGTATCTAATGCCATTTTTCACTTCATAGCCATTCCCTATCTTGCAAATAAATAAACATATGGAGGCTATGCATTAATGTCGTTGGATTTCAAGCTGTAGGATTTGGACTATTGCACACAAATTCATTAAAGATACAGTTGAGTGATATGCAAAATGGGCTGCAGAAGCTTGTTGGATTTCAAGCTGTAGGATTTGGACTATTGCACACAAATTCATTAAAGATACAGTTCAGTAATATGCAAAATTGGCTGCAGAAGCTTGTTGGATTTCAAGCTGTACAATTTGAATTGTTGCTAGACAGTTATGAATGTCGTCTATGTTTTAAGATTAAAAAAAAAAATCTGCCTTGTGTTGGTGGATATCACTATCATAGATACACACCATAGACTGAAATTTCGTTCAATTTTTTTGCCATGGGCCTTCACATGCCAATCTTTTTCTTTATTTATACTTGCCTACAGTAAACAGACAGTCAAGATGGTTGCATCATACGAGCTTACTTTCGAGACAATGTCCTTCAAGAAAAGGGGTACAGCTTAGTGTTTTGCTGTTCAGATTCATATTGAACATCCCTGCTCGGTAAGATACACAGAAAATAAAGTATTTTATGCTACTTTCTTTTGCGTTTTTTTATCAGTACCAAAACCTTATTCATTGTTAGAAAAAGGGCAAAATGAAATTTATTCATCACATTTATACACTTTCCTGATTGAAATTTCCTTTTCTGATCAATACCAGATGCTCATATTAATCTAGTGTAAAAACAGTTTAAAGGAACAAGCAAAATGTCATTCTTCCATCAAATTCTTAATAAATTGGAAAAATGGTATTTGGATCATATCTAATCATTTCTCTGAGTGCAGTATCGAACCCAGTGAAAAGAAATAACAGGTTTGACCAAATTTATTCATTTCTCTGATTGGAGTGTGGTACAAAACCCATAAACAATCCAACAAAGCCTTATCAAAATCTAATATTGTAGCATTTTTGACAGAAATAAGAAAAATGACATTTTCATTAGACTTTTTTAATTCTCTAGCTAGTACCAAACAAACCTTATCAAATTCTACTGTATTCGCAATCTAGTAACAAATAACAAAGAAATTTGAAAATTAAAAAATTAAAAAATGTAATATTATAGCAGCTTTAAGGGGGAAAGGGTCGAAATGGAATTTCGATTGAATTTAATCAATTTTCTGATAAGTGGTAAACCCTTATCAAATTTACTGTACAAGTAATCAAAAACAACATAATTGGTTAAAAGTTATCATTATTATTACCGTTATGCATAAGCATAGAACAAATAAAATATGCAAAGTGCATAAAAGAAAACTTACATTTTAAGCTTTCTGGTGAAATATAAGAAGCATCTCATTCAAATATAGTACGAAATGGTCAGCACAAGTTCTATTATTTAAATATTAAAGATTAGATGACAGAAATATCTTATTTAGAATTCAAGACAGCGAAATATAGTATGTGGTGTAACTCCAGCATTTTCTACACAAAAGTTCTAATAGAAAAGGCAAACACAATTGCCTGCTATCCATGGTTAGCATAAATTACAATCCTCAGGTCAGCTAAAATGTTTCAGTGTAACCTACAGATTTTTGAAAGATGATAACAAAACATAAGTTTATATATTTTGTTAAGTCTAAACTGAGATATTGTAAGCTCAAGTATTTTATATTGAAAATAAGTACGGGAAGGGGCTTTTCTTAACAAGCAAATGATCTGAAGGTTACGGTAAGCTTTTTCTATTTTAAAACTAAGCCATTTATTTAACACTTTTGTATATGAATGAGGTGATTGGTTGAATGATAAGATCTCCTTCAAAACAACAGGTAACAGTTTCAAACCTTAAAAATCGAAAAACTTTGAACCATTTGATCGTTAAGTACAGCAATAGGAAAGATAATCAAAACTAGCTCTATGTTTTCTTCGACCCTTCTTGGCTACATATACCTTCATTTTCACATTGCCCTGTCATTCTTGATTTTTTATATCTAAGATTTCTAAATCTGAATCTGTAGTAAACACAGATAGGCCTGTCATCTAGTATCCTATTCATTTGACGAAGGACAATTTGGGTGTAACATAAATCTTCATCAGGTTGAGCTCTAAATCTGTTTTTATCCATTTCGGCTGCAAAATGACTGTTAATTGGTTACAAAATCCCACTTTTGGAAGACCTATCTCTGTGTGAAGAAAATACGATATTATATATCTAGCACAGTAACTGCCCTTGTTGAGGCTGTCGTTGTTGTATAAGACAATAAGCCACATGATAGTCCGTGTCAAAACATAGATCTTTGTGGAAGGAAAAATCCTCCAAAATCCTGAATGATAGAGGTATCAAGCTGCATACAAGAATTCCTTACAGCAACATTCAAATGCCTCATGGGTTTCCCATAGAAGAGCACTTCTGTGAACTAAAAAAATAAAAATAAAAGAAGTGGGATAATGGCCATATTATCTATTCACGAGATCAATAGATAGTATTGTGAATGAAAGTGTTTTTTTTCTTCCTTAAACGAAAAGTTTACATTACACAATATGTTATTTAATTAATTATTTGTTATATTTGAAATACATTTACATGACTTTTATTAAAAAATTGATTCAAATTGTTGGATTTTTTGATGTTATTTTTTTGTTTTTATTAATGTTGCAGGTTAGCATACAATGACATCCAAATCCACATCAAGTTTGAATTCAATGAGTAGAAGTCATTTCATTGGAAGCTATGACTCCACTTGAAAATATGTCATAATAAAACCAATATCAAGAAATGTGATTTGCCTCTTGTGCACAAAGAAGCTTAATGGAGACATCAATCACCTCAAACACCATATTGTAGGCATTCCTAACCATAATGCCAATCCATGTGAAAATGCCCTAGAAGAGGAACTTCTTACATTGTTAGATGAGAAGAAATAACACAAGGACAAGGGCACAAGAAGACATAGCAATGACCATTAATCCCAATTCAGTAGCAAGAAACTAAGGTAAAAACTAGAAACTTGGGACAACAAATGAATGGCTAGTGTAGTTGTCAAAGTAGAAACTAGAAACTTGGGGCAACAAATGAATGGCTAGTGTAGTTGTCAAAGAATAAGGCCTATGTACAGTCCACCATGGAATTGGGTCCCTTGCAATAACCTCCCTATCTATCCTAGTCTCTTCTAGATATTCCCTAAGAGTCAAATTTTTCCCACTTAATATGAATGGTGGTGGCATCTTCAACATTGTATATCTTTTGAATAGCTTTCATGAACTTTGCCTTTCCCTTCAATATCCTCCGTAGGGCTAACTCTACTAGACCTTTGCATATACCACTTAAGGTTTGATTTATAGGCAACCATGTGTATAGTAGCGTTGAGCTTCTCCCACCTCTACTAAATAATTGGCTAAATATGTTTATGAAAGAACTAATATGCAGGATCTCTATTTTATGGTAGCCTTCATTTGGCCAAACATACTATCAATACACTCACTCAACCAATGAAGACTTGGATGATGCTCTCTATTGTTGACGCTCTCACTTTTCCTATACCAATGCTCCCACTCTTGCAGCTTGCTATCGCAACTTGCAACCTTCAACAATGTTGTTGAAACTTGATAAGGCCGTGGAGTAAGGTTGGAATCTTAATTTATAACTTTTTTAAAGTGCTTAGGATGTAATTTGAGCCATGAACCATTAAAGTTAGAGTTAGTGGCCCAATTTTTTAAAATAAATTATTTTTTACTTGTTTGATCTGAAGGACAACTACAAATTTCTAATACATTAAAAGGACACCAACAAATCCCTTGAGGATTTTGAGGACCTAGCATTTCCCCAAACTCTCCAAATTAAGAGGACACCTCGGAAATGCCCCCTCTTTGAAGGAGACATCCCCTATCTGCTAAGATTAATAATAACACAGCTGACAATGTTTCCCCAAAATCCCCAATCCCAGAAACATCAAGAATTTGGAGGAGTGGGGGTGACGCATTCCAATAGAAGATCATGGAAAAATTGCATGTTTACATAACATGTTATGTTGCCACAAACAAATAGATTTACTCAAACCACACAAAACAAAATCCATATTCACAATTATAACAAAAAAGCGTGCACTCACAAGTTGATGTATATGTAAGTACATATATCAATCCTGTTGATAGAGATTAGATTTAAGCTAAGAGAAAAATAAGACAAGAAAATTCAAAGAAGCATAAATTGAATATACTAACCTCACTTTACAAAATAATTGATAACATACTCAATGTGTATAGGTTATTACCAAAACAAAACTCAAGCAATGTGAATAAATTTTACCTCTTTGACTTTATCAAACCAACAAGCACAGAAAAAAGAGCTTGAGGATTAACATTGGTACATGTTTAATGGTAAATAATGGGAACAAGCAATTTGGAATTTATTTATTTTTTGGTTAGGTGTTTTTGTCTTTCTGATTTGCGATACCCAGCCAGCTCAAACCCGCGTCCTCTGACAAGCTTCTACTGAAGATTATTCCCAGTCATAGAGGAATCATGATCTATTTATATCCATCAGATTGGCCAACATGGCAAGAAGTAAAAGAAAAAAGTAGTAGTTTGGAAGGAGTGTTCAGAGGATGAAGACGTTGTTTATATACAGGTAGCTTATTTTGGTATTTTATGGGATCAAATTAAGCATATGGATGCCATGTTTGCAAAAACATCGACAGTGACTGCTCATCTTTTGCTCACCCCTTTCTTTAATTTGTTTTCAGAAGTTATAGTTTTTCATGCAATTCTATGTGCAACATAGATATCGGAAAAATCGTGAAGGTAAACAATAAATCGATGAAGACAAAGACAGAAAGTCAATTACACAAAGCCTATACAGAGATGCGCTATATATGTTCTAATTCAACTAAAGACAGTTTATGTTTAGACATACACACACTGCTTTAAACAAAATGTTAACAAATTTTTCTGCATGATTAGGGTTGATAAAATATTCAATTGACCTGTCATATTAAGAGATATTTAACAATTCATCAAAATTTAAAGATTCGAAGTTGTTTGATAGACAGCATGAAGAAAAGGCCCACCGAGAATTACACTGCCTTCAAGGAAATATTAAATGGTCTATTAGTACGAAAATACAACACCTCGAAAACATAAATTTCCACACCCGTGTTGACCTCTTAGTAGAGACCTGCCCATGGCCACACACAAATTGATAGAACTAGCATACCACAAAACAACTGGGGAGGGATAACAGACTCTTATGCTCTCCCAACTTATTTAATCAAAAACAATTGGGTCGGGCTTAACCGGCACACTCTAAGCGCTGACTGCTTAGGTGGCGATCCCATGGGGCCCACTTAATCCGACCTTTTCCGTTCTCTACCCTTTCCACGTTTTGGTTTCCCATCTTTCATTTTCGCGTTTGTTGTTCCTGTTTTCCATTCCCGTTCATGTTCCCGTACCCATTCGTGTAGCAGTTCCTTTCCACCATTTCGAAAGATGTCATTTCGTTGGTTGTGACCTCCTCCATTGTTGCCTATTGTGAAAACCCTTCTCCTAGCTATAGAGCTAATTGCACAGTTTAATCTAAGGGAAAATTTTAATTTAATTATAATACCACTATCCTGGTTTATTTTTAATGCACAATACAACCATTTTGGACTTTGAATTTTTTTGGCTTGGTTAATGTCTTCATCCTTCCCAAATACTACAAACAACATTGATGGAAGCTTGTAGATATGGTCACTGCAAAGTGGTTTAGAGATTTGTGCTGTATAAGGCAAATGTACGATAATATTAACCATGTTTTCAGTGTCCTCTGCTGTGTTTCATTGTGGGATAAGATGTCACCAATACTTAGGGTTATTTTCATTTAAGTTTCTGGCATTGCAGGTCAACAAAGCAAACCATCTTAATGGCCGAACAGCTCTTCGTTTTGCAGTGGTAAATAGTCATTCTCAATGTGGAAGACATGTATGACAAAACGTGGAAGCATAGACAAGGCATGTGTAGTTGCTCATGTATGCAAAATGGAGAAGCATAGACAAGGCATGTGTAACTGCTCAGGTAGACATGGAAGCATAGACAAGACATGTGAATTGTTTGATATAATAACTCAGAAATGTCATCTCATTGAATGCCATTATGGCAAATGCAATTGGCAGGTGTAAAGCCAAATTCCACAACCTTTGCCAACATCCTCCTTGCTTATGCCAAAACTGGAGCTTTGGAACAGAGCATGGACATCCATTAGAGCATAATGGAAACAATATTTTTGTCAGATATTAGGGTTGGAAATGCTTTGGTAGACATGTATGCAAAATGTGGAAGAATAGAAAGGCATGTGAACTGTTTGACAGAATGCCTCAAAGAGATGTCATCTCATGGAATTCCATGATTGCAGAATATGCACAAAATGGATTTATTAAAAAGGCTATTCAAACTTTCAAGCAAATGCAATTGACAGGTGTATGGCTTTTGCTTAACATGCTATGGAGGAACGATGTTATACTGGGCATTTCATTATATAAGTTGAGACAGTGAATTCTCTGTTTATATTGTGGAATTTGGCTTTACACCTGCCAATTGCATATGCTTGAAATTTTGTAATGTACTCATCTCATAGAATGCATTGATTGTAGGATATACACAAAATGGATATCAAACAGAACGTGCCCTGCCAATGGTTCCAAATTTTGCACACATCTCTACCAGGTCAGTTGCAGCTATAACATCTGACAAAAATCCCCCTTCCATTACGCTTTGATGGATGTCCATAACCTGCTACAAAGCTCCTATTTTGGCAGAGGCAGGGAGAGAGGTTGTCAAGTCTGCTTTATACCTGTCAATTGCATTTGCTTGAAAGTTTCTAATGACTTTTCAACAAATCCATTTTCTGCAATCATTGCAGATCATCAGACTACATTTCTTTTAGGCATTCTGACAAACAATTTGTGTGTCTTTTCTATGCTTCCCATTTTGCTTACATGTCTACAAGGGTAGTTGTAAGTATAACATCAGAAAAAATTTCTCTATCCTTCATGTTTTGATGGATGCCCATACCCTCCTTTAAAGCTCCCATTTTGGCACAGGCAGGGAGGACACGGGCAAGGTTGTGGAATTTTACTTGACGCCTGAAAATTGCATTTGCTTGAAGCTCTGTTAAGGCCTTCTATTGTCACTCCACACTTAATATTTGGGCTTTAAATTTGTTTAATTTCATTATATAAGCTGATACAATGAATTGCTTTGCTTGACATGTAATGGAATGATGTTAAAGGGGGCATTTCCATAATGTTGTCTGATGCTCGAATGATTCCTGTCCCTGCTCTGTCTTTTTATCAACATTTTTCCGATGTGAAATGTCTTGTATTAAAAAATACACAAATTAGTAAAAGACGTTTAATGAAGCACTGTGTGGTACTATCCTACCTTACTATAATGGAAGAAAAAAAAATTAGAAAATTGAAGGATTAGAAGTGATGTGTGCAGAGTGTACGAGGATTAAATTTCCAATATTTCTTGTTCATAAAAAGGGAGACTTTGCCTAAAGAAATTTCACTACACAGATAGAATAGAAGGAGAAATTTAAAACTGCAATCTATTAGATTTATAATCTATCTGTTAGTCACTGTTTGCCAAGATGACTTTGGAGGATGGAGGGATTCCAAAGAGCTCTTATTGTCTGCCACTTCATAATCAATTCCCACATATCCCAAATATGCAATTGAAAATTGTTTTCAGCTTAAAACAAGAAAAAATAATGTCTTCCAGATAATTTGATTGTAGGAATAGATATAATTATTTATATATATAGATATGTTTCCAGGTATTATGAAATGCATTGGTTCTTTTCTTTTTTGTTTGCAGTCTAAGGTTTTCACTGTCACTTTCGTTGTGCTTGCTGCTGGAGCAGTTATGACTCTTGCGAAAGAAGGTTGGGTAGAAGTCCCTTGAACTTTCTTCCTCGATAAAGTCATTCAACCTATCAATTTCAATCCAAGCTGAAAATAATTGTGAGCCTTTAAAGACATATGTCTCCCATGAAAGGTCTTTGTAGGAAAAAATTCCACCAGGGGGGTGTTGAACAACATCATCCATAATGTGAGACCAATAGACATCCATCTAGTAGACAAACAAATGTTAGAATTTAATCAGAAAATGTCCACACATGACATAACACATTTGGTAGTTTAAATTGTAGACATGTTTGATAACCATTCAAAACATGCTATTTTAATTATTGCAATGATCCCCGTCATCAAAATTAAAGGTAAAGATCCCAAGGATATCAAATGTCAATGTGGGCAATGATTGTAATAGTAAAATAAATAATATTATTAAATTTTAATGTGATAAGGCTTTGGTTTATTCAATTTAAGAAATGTACAACCAGATTTGTATGAATATTAAACTTTAGTAATATCATAAAATTACTTTTATTTCATTTGAATAGAAATTTTGACTTATGGATAATAGTAGACATGTTCCCCAATAAGGTCCTCGTTTTAGTAATGAAGGATGTCAAGGCATAGTAATATTCATGATTATTATGTACCTTAGAGAAAAGAGTTGCAACTCATTTTCTTATTGATTGCTATAAAACCACCTTGACAAATATTACAAGAAAGGAAGGAAGTTGGTAAGGAAGTCCCTAAGTCACATGGTATCATTGAAATCCTTCAACAAGTCTTAATGCCTTAGCCTTATGCAAACTACGCAATACATTATCCCAAGGCTATTGTATAGCCATAATCATAATAGACATAGTTACTCATATGTTCATGGCAATCATTATTGTCTTTAATCTTAGAAACATTATTATTGTATGTTGTGTTATATGTGTCTTCTCAATTCAAAAGCATCATGGTAACTAATAATATTCAAGAAATATACAAATTATTATGGAACTATTATAATGTCTTACCTTATTAAGGGGAAATTTCCATTATGAATACCAATGCTAATCATAGAACTTGGGACATTGCTACCCTCAAGCTCAAACGTTGACCTCTAGACACATTGATAATCAACATTACCTCAATGACTACCATAAGTAAGAGAAGCATTATCATGATGAATTTTATGCATCTAGTTATGCATAGGACAATCATCTCTTCATTAATAAGTCCATATCATCAAAGCATTGTCATAAAGGTCTCAAGATTTTATTCATAAAGATGGGAGAATCTATTTAAATACAAAATCTTGTCAAACATATAAAGTATGTTGTCATCAAGGAAGGAGATAGTAATTGCAGCATTACACTTTTGCATAGTTATTACTTCACTTCATTGTGTAATAATAAACAATTAACCTAAAAGGACTACTACACTATGGTCATAAGAATAATCACACCAATCTTGTGATAGTAAAACTTACTTATATGCTCTAATATCTTCATCAAGCCATGGGCACTATCATGACCATTAAAATGACCCAAATATATAGTGCAGATTCATTCCAAAATAATTTGGAGTGAATATATGACATTCTCTAGATGAAGTATTTGCTACAATTTAGACAATTAATTTATTATTAAGCTTAGTGATGAAAAAGGAAAATTAAAGTTCCTTTTTAAGGTACACATCCCTATTTCCATGTAGACAATTGACTGTTATGATTGAAAGTCTAGGTTAAATTACACCATAAACAAACCTGAACAATTGTGGGCTTCAAGATGGTGTCTTATAAACCTAATTGATGTCTTTTTGACCATTTATACCTCGACCTTTTATTGAAGAGCAGAAAATGACAGACTGCCTCCTCTTCAGAGAAGGGCCGACAACATACTTTGAACTGACGCATAAGAAAAACTCTTGCCTTAGAGGCTTTATTATGTCTTCACCACTTTCCACCAGTGTGTTATTTACCTGAATTTCCTAGC
>VDFB02342264.1:0-26371 GCA_007258455.2 Sequoia sempervirens
CGACTATTATAGGTATGACACACTGCATGAAATTCAATAAGAGAATGAGCCTTAAGTATAGCCATGAGAGAATAAACAGATGAAGCAAGACAAGTTAACATAGGCATGAGGAAAACCTTGGACAAAGATAACCAGGTGAGAAGTGGGAGTAGATTAGGAACTCCATGAACATAATTTTTAAGAAGATGAGAGAAGCTACACCTTGGTAGTTAATTTTAACAAATTTGTTATTAAATTTCACCATAGTGGGTGCAATAAGTCTACATGAAAAATACACATTAACTACCTGATAATTTCTACATTAGAAACATAATGTTGAATGCACAAGACAACTAAGAGGGGGGTGAATCAATTGTACATTAAAAAATAAAAACTCTCATTAACATTCAAATCTACATTAGTCCTTAAACCCTTAAAAACCATTAAATCCTTATCATGCATTAGCAGAACATAAACTTGAGAAATAGTAATGCAAACACATCATACATACGAGAACACCAGATTTACTTGGAAAACCCAACAAGGAAAAAACCATGGCGAGGATAGGCTCATTGTCAGAGGGCCCAATTCCCAAAAGAAAAGAAGGGATCACTGCCAAAATAGAAAGAAGAAGAAAGAAGATTGTTACAATGATAAATCCATCTCAAAGCAACATAAAAGCTCCACCACTGCTTCACTAAAACATTCACACTCTCTTTGTAGAATGTAGACACCTTCTGCTTATTGCTTCCAAAAGTTTTAGTCGTTAAGACTCATACTACAGTTCACACTTTCACACTTCACATCGCAATTCATATCACACACACTTCATACATATCATCCTCCATCAACTCAACACACATATATACCATCTTCAACCTTGAAAACAATCTACAAGGTTGTCTATGCACCTCAAACATGCAAATTCAAATTAGGTTGGCACTAAAACATTCCCACAATGGAGAGGAATGAAAGTGGACCACAACACACCTTAACTCAGACTCAAATACACACATACATGCCACAGACGCTTTCAAAAACATTGAAGCATATATGCAATTAGTGTAAACACCCAAGGTCGCTTGAGCTTGTTGTAGACACTAAAAAATGTCTTGGTCTACAAGCGTCATTTTTCCATTGTCTTGGTCTTCTTCTTAACATAATTTAATAATTTTAATTATTTAATTAATTCATTTCTTGATCTTTATTCTCCTCTGATCAATTAAATAAATTATCATTTATTTAATTATTTGCTCTTCATTATTCATCTATAGTTAAATAATTATTCTTAATTATTTATCTATTCATTGATCATTTTCATCCTTCTATATTTAAATAATTATTAAAATTATTTAACTCCCTCTTACCACCTTTCCTCTATTAAATAATTAATTTGACTTAATTATTTAATTCCACTTTCTTCATTTGCCTCTATATTTAATTTAAATAGTTGCATAATAACTTTTAAATTAAGTATTCATTTGCCCTTTCTCCATAAATAAATAATATAAAATGATTATTTATTCCTCCATATCTTTTACCAAATTTAAAATATGGTCAAAGATGCCTTCCATGAATTAAATATAATTTATTTTATTCCTCCACTTCCTCTTCCAAATTAAATAATATGATTTAATTGTCAAGATCCCCTTCCTCAATGAAAAATTATTATTTAATTGCCCATATGCTCTCCCAAATTAAATAATTATTTAATTTAATAATTATATTATTTAATTTGCTCCACTACTTTCCCTCCACTTTTTCATTTCAAATCTTGACCATTGATTCTCTTTGGTCTTCTTTCAATCTTGAATGTTTAACCTTAGCCATCCCTAACCCTACCACTATGTGGTGCATTCATCCTCCACCGTTGATCTTGACATCTTTCTAGAACTTTAATCTTGTCCATCCATTCAAATAGCTCTTCTATAAAAGAAGGCTTTCTCCACCATTTTGGCTTAACAACCACATTCTCTAAAGTTCTTGTTGTCATATCATTGTCATTTGTAGGTATTCAAGCACTTCAAAATCTAAGGGCAAAGATTTGTAACTTGAGAAATAGTGGGGGACAAGCAAGGGAAATAATCAACTATGATAGGGGAGTTTTATTTTATTCTTTCATTATTGTTTGCTTCCTTTGATCATTTGTACTCTCTTGTTTAGATTTGAGATTTTGGCTTAGATCTTAGGTAGAGTGGTTGCTACTTGGTCTTAGCCATTTTGCATTTTTTAATCTTATATTTGGTGAACCCAACGTGAACAATTCTGAGTGTTTTAAATGAGTTTTGCAGGTTATAGCTAAGAATTTGCATTCAAAACCCATCATATTCTTTTGAGCACATAAACATGAGCACATAAAATATTATAAAATAGTTTCTGGGTTTTATAGGTCTCACTTTCAGCTTTCCATAGATTTTTATGGTTTTAAATTTTGATAAGATTTGAGAAAGTTATGGCTGTTTTAGTATTCATTGCTTTTTAAATTTAGCTATTAAAATCCATGTTTTCTTTTGCCTATAACAATTTTTTCATGCATAATTTTGGAAGAATGCTTTTTGGGTTTTGAAGGTTTGAGTTTCAGCTTTCCATATATTTTTACGGTTTTAAGTTTCATTTAGTTTTGAGAAAGTTATCGCTGTTTTAGTTTCTGGACACTTATGTCCCACAATTTCAACTCTAAATCTATATTGATATAGGTGCACAGTGTCCTGCTCAGTTCATTTTTGTAGTCTATTTCTATTTGTGATTTCTCAAATCTATTGTATTTACATTAGAATAGTAATTTGCATCATTAGGTCAATTGAATCATTGCATTTCATCCTTAGGTCACTTTAAGTTTTTTTCTAGGGTCGGTTGACTCACCTATCAAACTGTAAGTCAATAATATACCTTGTCCAATTCCAATCAAATCCCCATTCCACACATTTCCATTACATTTCCAATGAAATTAGGGAAAGGTGTCCAAACCCTAAAGTGAAAGCTTTAAGGTTTCCCTTTTCCCCCCATTTCAATTAACAAAATAAATTGAAGATTAAAACCTTAACGTATTGGAAATGTAGAAAAAATTTACATGGTTAGAAAGGTAAGAGAGAGCTTGAAATTATTGTGGAATTTTTGTAGATCAATATCAAAAGATGTGTAAACATGATGGATAGTATACTCAAGATTTAGTATTTTTATTGACATAAAACATATCTTTGGGAGTTGACATGTAATTCCAAACCTTTGGGTTGGATTCCCAAACAAAATCCAACCCTAAGGGTGGGAATACCCAAGATAGGTTAGAGCATAAGTGTATTATAACATGCTGAATGTTATAACACAATCATGTTTTTGTAGAAGAAAAATCTAAAAATAGTCTAAAAGCATATTGATCCCATTATTTTGGATCCACATGCTCTATTTTACTTTGCATATTGTGTGTTCTTTGACATAGAAACACACTTTTCATGATTTTAATGAAATTCCAATCATTATTTAATAAGTTTATCACATTTTCTTGCTTTTTTTGATGTAGAAGATTCAAATTGTTTGTTTTTAGATTGAATATGATAGTAACAATTATTAATTTCATGTTTTGAATATTTTGAATGATTATTTTCATGTTTTGTTGTTGATTTTTATAATGTACAATCATTATTTTCATAATTTCAATCAATTCTATTATATTGATATAGAATTGAAAATCATATTAAGGAAATTGAAAAAAAACTCAAATATTGGAGGAGTGTGAAGCAAAAATGAACAAGACAACATAATGCAATTAAAAAATTGAATCCTAGAGTTCAAGGTACATTATCTTTGCCATCTCAATTTGATAAGGGTAGGTGCATGAATCGAAGTTATGACCCCCTGTGATAAGAATGAAGAAAAAAAAATAGACTAAAGATGAATATCATTTAAATTTACTCCAATAGATGTGGGATAAAACAAGATTTATAGAAAATAAAATTTACTAATATGTCTCATACCTCTATCAAAGGCATTGAAGACAAAACTACTATAACAATTCCCACCTCCATTTTGTCATGAATATTAGGACTTTGAATTGATGTCATCAACTAAAAAGAAAATAATATTATTTTACCAAAATATTTCTAGTATTATCTACAAACATAATGATTAAAATTAGTGAACCTTACCTCAGTGAAACTTGTCGTACAACCACCACCACCACCAATGAGTCATGATTTTGAAGGTCCAACATCTACTTTTTCATCATCAAATGTGAAGTTTAAGATTACGATTCATAATAGGAAAAAAAAATGTACTTTATTTTACTATTTATTTACAAATTACATATCTATGGACTTGATACATGCATATAATTAGGAGCTAAAGGGCCAAGACATAAGATAAACACTTTGACCTTGAAATTTCATTCATAATAGATGTAGTTCATCCACCCCATAATCACTAATAACATATGGTGATTAATGAGTAAACTAAATATAATTCAAATTCCAAGGAGTCAGATACTTGACATTTTTTTTCCTTTCTTCACATACAAAAATGATTCTACAATCATCACAATCATTTACATACCCATTTATCATACTTGGAATAATTATAAAGTGCAAATATTTTGTGTTACAAGTACAGGTACACACATCGTGAAACCACACTCAAAATCTACAAGAGAGGATTAAGCAATATATGAGTCATCTACTCTTTCAATCAATAGGTCACAAGATAGGAAAATACATTAACTCTTGCATTACAATCTCTCATTTGTTCCCTTTCTCCATAATCTAAAGCAAGAGAGAGGGAGTGATATCAACCTACCATGAAACATTAGCTTTATTGTGCTATAGACAGTGAAAAATGTCCTAAATGATAGCATACACTCGAATCAGGTATACTAACATCATTTCCTCTTTTAACCCATCCTCTTTTCGCTTAATTAATTGAATTAATCTAGCTAATTAATTAATTGTCTCATTTTCATCTATTAACCTAACACATTTAAACGGGTTAATTCACCCCCTTTCACACTAACATTTCATCTCATTAAATTAAATAAATCAAAGTATTTAATTTAATTCCCTAAGTCATCTTATTTAATTAAATAACTCTAAGTTATTTAATTAAATTCCATTTCACCTCCCCCCCTTTCATTAAATCATTTAATTTAATGAAAATCACTTTATTCCTCCAAAACCCCTAATTGTATGATTAAACCTTGTTTAATTAACAATTTATCTAATTCTCCTCCAAAAGGGGAATATTCCCTCCCCTTTTGCACAATTAAACTTTGTTTTAATTAGAAAAATATCTATTTCCTCACCCATGAATATTCCAAAGAATATTCTCTCCTCCAACCATTTGAAAAAGGTATATTCTCACTTGCCTTCTTGAGCAAGCTAAACGTGTGACCTCTTGGGCAAGTCACTTTGTGACCTATGTGTGTAGGTCAAAAGTGTGTTTGTTTGGTTCCAACTGGGAACCCTTGATTAAATCCCATCTTGCATTCTCACCTATTGATGAGAATCCATGATCCATGCCTCCTATTTTCTCCATCCTTGACCATTGATTGATCTTTTTGATCCCAACCATTCATTTCTCATTTGCTCTCCTATAAATAGAACATTATTTGGAGACAAATGGATTCATCGTTCAATTGCAAACTTATGCTGTTGAATTCACTCACACTCACACTTTGCTCACATTTAGCATATTTAGTTGCATATTAGTTTTAAGCTTCCATGCATCCATCTTAGCTTGTTTATAAATTAGGGTTTGAATCTTTTAGCTTAAATATCACTTAGATTAGCTTAACAATTGCATATTTAGATCATTTTTAGCATAAAATCATGTTAATTTAGCTTACATCATGTTCAAATTAGCATAAATAATGTTTTCATCCATTTATCACAAGGGTTTCATCAATTCTCTTCAATAGAATTGATTGAAACAAGCACATTGATCACGAGATTGGGAAAGGGTCGTCGTTTCACATCAACACGACACCAATTCCAAAACAGGATAAGTTTCAAATGGGGTAGAATAGACATTTCAATGTTTTATATTTAGAATGCTTCATTTCACTAAATGTTTAGTTTATCTTTAATTTGAATGATCTTGTTTGAAGATTGAGTATTAGTGGCTACATTATGCTTCGATTCATCATGGATCAAGCGTAATCGACCCATACTAGTATCCTTCGTCGACATGTGCTACTCCATTGGAGACACTCAACCCATTATAAAAGATGTAATAGTAGGTGGCCAACTTTTATGATGGAATCTAAGGTATTGAGTGAATCATTGACACACTAGCATGATCACACAGCAATTGTACATATACATTGATCACATATATTATAAAAGAGAGTGTATATCATCCCACACAATACACTTAAGAATGTAAACTAACAACAATAATGTTTACAATATAAAATGTACCAATCATCTCGTTATGATATTTGGACATTCAATAGGATAGGTAAACAATATCAAAAGACAAGCCTGTAATTGGCATTCAGTAACAATGTTCATGACCACTAAGGGATCCAATCTACAACACAACCTATATCCATTTAGTATTAGGTAATTTAAAGACAAGAGGTCTTACTTCCTTTCCTATATTTCCCCAAATCTAGAACCCTTTCTAGAAACAATGAAGGTATAATACCAATTAAAAAAATATTCAATTACATAATAATATCTTTATATATAATGATAATATGGATTGAAATAATATAATATAATCACTTAACAATTTCCAATCTTCTGCTTGCAACAAAAGAGAACAACACTTAAAACACTCATAACTTTTACATCCCACGACCAAATTAAAAACTTTAATATGCTTTGAAAAGATAGGAAAATGAAGAACAAAAACCCATTTTTTTTCAAGAATCTTAACCATTTAAGATCAGTTTTATCTGAAATACAGCTCACTAGATTACCCATAATAACAATTCGATGAAAAAGGTAGTCTTAAACTCTGTTAACAATTATCAAGTTGTAATATTCTCTCATTTAGCTTTAATGACCCATAGTTTTGAAAGTATACTTTCAATATTAATGTCTCTCTTTAGTCTTATTTATAATTGAATGCTTGAGACAATCTCTACTCTTACAAGCACACTGATGATGGATGCCACATAATCTAGAGATACTTGTATATCCATTCTTTTCTCATTATTTTCAATACTAGATGATAGTAATTGAAACCAATATGCAATCCATAAATAAGAGATTTAAGGAGATGTGAAAATATAACTTTCCATTTATAAGTTCATCACACATGTTCAAAAGCTAAGGTTTCACATATCTTTTTAAAGCACATATAATGAAGTTTTTTCTGTTTATGAACATTTCCCACCTACATCTTTATGTAGCATGATTCATTAACAAAGGAATTATTTCTTCCATGTTTACCAACCCCTTTTCTTATAATAGTTCTATCTATTTGAGCTTTTTTCTCACAAAACTGCAACTTAAGAGCTTCCTAAAGCCAAGTTCTTTTAATTTAATCATAAAACCAATGGTGTAACCATGATGCCATTCACCTATGTCACGTAAGGGCAAGGGAAATCAAACAACATTCTGCCAAAATGTATGGTCTTTTCCCGATTTTCTTGGTGTTGCTTTGTTTTTTAATTTTCTGAAACAAAATGTATGTAATATTTTTGTTGGACTCCTCCTCCCTTTTAAGGGAATACAACTGACTTTAATAATAGAACTCGCAGATGTAAGCCAAATTCCTTAGCTTTGCCAGTACTCTTCACACTAAATATGCATGAATTTTTTGAGGAGACACTCAAAAAAATAATTTTAATCCTTTTTTAATAAAATAAAGGTATTGCATAACAATAATAATAATTTTAATTTATTTTTTAAAATAACCTTTAATCCCTTAAAAAAATTAAATAGCTTAAGTATAATAATTAAATAAAACGAAAATGTTATTTTTCATTTCTATGAGGTCTATTTTGATGAAATGTTGGAATACTATTATATATCAATTAGCAGCACGCTCTTATGTTAAGTTTAGCTCATGACCCAACAATGACACAAGATGTCTAGGTTTTGTTCTCAAAAAACTATATATAAGCAAAAAACACATATATGCATTAATATGCAACTTGCTACATGAATCTAAGGGCGTTTGTGTGTGATTCCATCACAACAAGTTACCACCATCGGCTAAAACCTTCTCTTTGATGATACTCTCTCTCTCCGACTTGAGAGAGTGTCATTGATTCTTGTCAGACTAATATAATAAGTCATCACCATCATAGTCATTCTTAATTACCCTTCAAGTAATAATAAACATAACCAAATTGTATTTCTTAATTGCTTGTTATTAAATAGTTAATATAGTAATTCAATGATTAAACTAAGCTAATTAAACAATATGTGACAATAAAGTTAATATTAGATTTCAAAAGGAAATATAATAATTTGCATAACATTATTGAATATTACATATTGATCAATGCCAAATGTTCTATCCATCAACTCACCTATGAAAACTAGATATCATCTAATATGGATGTATCCTATTCTTGACCTTGTGCATCCTCAAATCCATAATCATAGACATATCCATATTTGTAGCAAAGGTGAGCTGATTTTTGACACCTAAGAGCCTCTCCCTTATCACCTTGTGCAAAAGTCTTGCTATGTTGTAACAAGGTTTGTGTGAGGAAATTGATAGATTGTAAAGTCTCCACCTCAACACTCTCCTTCACAATGGAAGAGATAGTCACATACTGAATGTTTGACTTAGATAGGGCTCTCCATATCTGGTCTAGGGCATGATGTTCCCCCTCTCTATCCTATGTAGATCCTCTTTTCCTCTACTATAGAAATCACATATATCAAAATAATTTTGAATCTCGTTGAGGACAAACTAACATTAGAGTTTTCTCAAAAAATATTGTGGAACCTTGTTATTGTTGCACAAAGGATGGTAAAAAACTAATCACCACCTTTCTAAAACATGATCCCTTATTCCTTAGTGTTGGCACCAATGAATATGGAATCTCTTGCAACTTGGTGCACAAGTGCATTAATTCATGAATCACAAAACAATGCACACAAATCATATTATAATTTTTTCTCTTTCACTTGTTTGTATAAAAAATACACAGAATAAAATTTATGTGCATCCTCCCTTTTATTGGACCATATGTTTATTTGGCCATTAACGAAATTTATATGAGAAATAATAGATTTAAAAAATGTGGTGAGGGTTGTCTGATGTAAATTAGTTGCATTTGGGTTTTTCAATGTATCAACCAATGCTTGGAGTTATGCTTTGTTGGTTTCAATTTGACCCAAAAAGTTTTCTTGTGTTTAAGGAGGGTGGTGAATAATAGAAAAATGATTTTGTTGAGAGTTAGGTCATGCTTTCTCTTCACTAGGATTTTCAATGTGCATATGATTTGGTGAATTAGGTTTTGAAGGATTTTTTATTCCTAAAAATTAAAAAAATATGGAATCAAAGTAATTACAAAATTGATATTCATTTTAATTTAAATTGCTAAAAACCCTATCTCCTTGACCTCCTGGACATTATGGAGGCATTGTGTTGGCTTGAATTGATTCAAATGATTTGCAAACACACTCACATTATTCCTTGCTCATTTTGGGGTGTTAGAGAGAAATGAGGTTGAGATCAAATGAACTTGGCCTCTAATTTTTCTCCTTTTAACATAAAAAGAACACGAGCATGTTATGGCTTGGTAGTGATTGACCTAGGCTTGGTCACTACCTAGCCACAACATGAGCATATTATAATGTGCTCACATTTCTCCTTGGATAGACCAAAAAGTGGTTGTGGCCACTTTTTGGTCCCCCATTTTTGTGCACACACCCAAGGATGGGAAGAAGTAGTAAGGGTTTCCATAGAGAGCTCAAGAAAAAAAAGTGATGTAGGAAAAGCTAAAATTACTAGTTATCACACGCATGGAAGGAAGTATAATTATCATAATCTTTGTGAGAAAAGGTAGAAAGTGAGGTAAGAAAGGAGGACAAAATATCCATGGTGAAAGATAGAAAGAGAAGATCAATTAAGGAAGATGTAGACAAGTTGGTTGAAAGTTGGCTGAAATTTGGTCATTTTCTCCTTTAGGACTATGGAATGGAGTTTGAGGCAGCACCTCAATTTTTTTTATTTGATTTTGGTAAGAAAATGGAAGGATTTTTTTTTGGTGTTGAAGTGATAGGTTCACCAAAATGTAATATGGTAAATGAAACTACTTGAATGATAGAGCAACTTAATTTACACAATATGTTAATATTTTAACTAGATTAACAATTACATTATTAGACCATGTGGAGTTGAAATTACTATTTCTTTTGAGAAAACGAAATATGAAATGATGGAAAGCTAGAAACAAAGAAACAAGATAAATAAATCAACTACATAATTTAAAAATTGGAGCTTTAGACAATTTGCAAGATGAATTTGGGAGTTCAGTTTGGATGCTAGTGTGATTGCACTATTGTCTAGGAACATTGAAAAATTGAACTGTTTTTAAATATTAAGAAAATATTGCCCATAGGATCCCAATGTACATAAAATGGAATCTAGAGACACTATATAGAAGTAGGTGAAATTAAAAATATACTAATCTAAATATATAAAAGTAAGGAAATGAATCGTATTTATAAAAAATAAATAAATAGAGGAGATATCACCATAGATGAAAGATGCAAAACCCCCACATGAGTGAATATCTAAGAATACTTGTATGTTGGGATAGAGAAATGGTAGGATAATTCCTAGGAGTTTGTGAAAAAGGTTAAGCCCTCTTTTGGTATTTTGACCTCCATGGGAAGTCAAATGATATGAGGAAGATTAGATTTGGTGTGTGCTCTTAATCCCAAATGTATCTAGAATACAAGAACAACAATATGATAGTAAAATATTGATATTAATAGCCCTAGTCTATGAAGCTACCAATATCCTAGTGTGTGTGAAAGGAAATGTGGGAGATGGAGTCCCAAAATGCCAACAAGGAACATTATTTTAAACTAGCAACTAGGTAGATGCTTGCAGTTCTCTCACATGAAGAGGGAGAGAGAGAATAATATCAAAAGAAAGAACAATAATATCAAGAGGTTAAAATACAATATAATATTTTAAAGGAAAAAGTAAAAATAAGTGTTACCTCACCCTAAAACACTGTGAAAATCAATGCCTTACTTTTTAGTAAGTGTAGTTATACTTGCGAGATGGTAAGAGTGTTGTAGAAGGCCATTATTGAGCTCACAAGTGTGTTTTTCAAATAATTTTACTCAAGAAGCCAAGGAGGATGCTGCCATTTGCATGAGAATTTAAATTTTGCATGATAGAGTGATAGAGATGAATAGAAGGGAAGCTCAAGAGTCACCAAAAGGCTTACGCGATTGTTGGAATTCCTTCCAATGGGTTGTGCAATGGTTATAATATGAGATTTGGAAGTTGAATGAACACTAGTTTGATAAGAAACAAACATTGTATGATAGTGCTATCATAGGACAACAACATGCTCGATCAAAAATTTGCACACCACACTAATGTCTAAGTAAAACATTCCCAAAAACTTCACAAAATGGAAATATAACATCACAAGGACACAAGGAATATACACAAACACATTAGAAAGGATCCGACATGCAAGAACATAGAACCGACTTGGCACTGAGAGTAGGGTAGAGGTGAAGGCTAGGCTAAATGAATCCTAAAAACATGCTACAGGATATGGAAGCTAAAATAAGGTCATTTTGTAATGTCAAAATTGTAGGGTATGCAATTTTTTACCTTACAACTCCAAATGGATATTTCCAAGGGGAAGATGTTCCTACAAATGAAGAATGGATCAATTGGTCTATTGAATATAGTGCACTCATAGATGTGCAGGCTATGAAAAGTAACTAAATTGTATTGGCCAAATACCTTGTCATGTTTGTTGATGACTAAAAACACAATACTTTTAAAGTTTTCTCCATAGTCTAAAAACAATGATGAGTACTACATTTATATTGTTCAAAGCATTAGTAGAAAATCAAATGAGCCAACTTGTTTGGTTATGAGAACAAACAATGCAAATAAACTTAGGAGTGAAAACTAAGGAGATTTCAGAAGCGAGAAGAAAGAATAGAGTTGCAGAAGGAAAGAACAAAACACTTGTTGGTGTAGTAAGGTGCTTCTTGGCTCAAAGTGGGCTAGGTAAAATCTATTGGAAAAAGCAATTACAACAAAAAAATTATGTCTTACAATAAGATGATAACTAACAATTGTTGATGAGAAAACATCAGAGGAACTTTGGGGTGTGAAAACTAAGCATAGATCATGGAAGAACTTTTGACTTTGTTGCATACACAAACATACCAACAGAAAAAAAGAATGAACTTCGATTTAAAGAGCATCAAAAATATTTTTCTAACTCTCTTTAGAGCTTGATCTAAACAGCACAACCTTTAGGATCTCAAAACATGAAACATAAGTAAAGACGTGACTATAAAAAACAAGTTATCTGCAAGAGTATCAACAATATTTATTTTATATACATGACAAGTAGTTGTTGGTAACAAGCATCTAATAACAAGCAGAGCATCCAAAGCTAGGCAGAAGATTGAAATTAAAGAAAAAAGGCAGAAAGTTGCACCAATTGGAGAACTTGTTTCACATTAACATCAAGAAGTATTTGCTAGCAATATTCATCTCCAAGAAGAATAATCTTTCTCAAACAACTGGAAGACTAACCGGTAAAGTGAGAGAAAATACTGATCCAGAATTAAGAATGCCTCTTTCATTACATTAAGTTAAGGCTACTTCTTGTAGTATTGATGATATTGAAATTTGAAATTTACTTTCTTTGGCAATCATTGTTGAAACTGAGCCATTAAGAAGCAGCGGGAACAATAGATGCTAATCAGTGGAAGTAACGAAGAAGAGTGCATCATTTTTGAAGAGTAGTACATGGGAATTGGATCAACTGATATAAAGCCAAAATCCATTCGGATTTAAGTGAATATATGCATAAATTTCACAGGTAATGGTGCCTTGGATAGGTATAAATACAAAATCTTTTCAAAAGGGTATTTCCAAGTAGAAGTGAATTAAGATGAGACTGTTCTTCAGTTATGAAGATGCTAAGTGTGAGAATATTGTTCCCTTTTGCATCAACTCATAAAGAATGTATAGAAAAAATCTTTCATGAGTAATATGCTTGGAGTACCTTGTTTGCATGTTATAGAAAGGACTATATGGAATAAAAAGAGCATCATGAGCATCACACATAATGATGGATTGTTTCCTTTGTAGCAGTAGATTTGTTGCCAGCAAGGTTGAAATTTTTTAGAGAGAGAGAGAAATAATATTAATGAGTGTTCAGTGAATGAGGTATTCACTATCATTGCACTTTATGTTGATGATATGCTTTTACTTATTGAGCTTAAAAATGGTTGACTATGATCAAGTGCTTTGTTGCTTGGGTTTTAGAGATATGCGAAGATAGAGATCAGTCAGACTAATTTACCAAACCCAAAAGAAATATATACTTGAGCAACTTAAAGATATTATATGGAAGATTACACTCTGTTCACGCCTCCAATGAAGAAGGATGTAGTTTAATAAATTAGTAAAGAAAATTTTAAGTTGTCAATAATAAATAAACCAAAATCTGATGTGGAGGGAGTTTGATGTATATTATGATATGTATCAGACGTCGAATAGCATTTGCAAGGGTAAACCTTAGCTAAATTCAAGTCGTACAACATCAACATTGGAAGAAGATTAAACAAGTTTTCAGTTACTTGAATAGAACGGGCAACTATACTCTGACACATGGTAATGAAACTTCATAATCAAATATGGGAACAATGAGGACAACTCAGAGTAAGGCCAAAGGACAAATGCATTGTATCTACGCTTTTATAGGTTGTATATGTGAAATAAAAATAATCGCACCTAGTCTATATGTGGTTTATTTTGATCTAGTACTGTGCTATTCTATATACTAAAATCTGATTCTCACTAAAACAACAATAAACATTTTTAGTTTTTCATGCTAAATGGAAATAAGCACAAGAAATAGGAATTGAAATGCAATTGAAAAGAAAGAGGAAAAGGGTTAGGAAATCATGTCTATTTCGTTGTTTAGGGATGACTTTGTGAGGATAGATGATTAAAGGATGATCAAATGGTGCTTTAGACGCAGTTTGGACATGTATAGTGGCTTTGGAGGTGTGACAGGTACTAGTGACCCCTAGATGCTCTCCCAACCTATAAGTCACTCTCTCAAACTTCAATAGATGCTAATGTCATTTTGCCTCTTGTCTATTTAACTTTTAGGGGTTTTTTTGCCTAATTTTTCTCTTCCTTGTAGTGCATGCAAATTTTTGAAAAATGTTGTTAGGATTGAGTTATCACCTATTAAACTAAGGGGAAATAGTTATGTTTGTTTGAGAGCATGCTTCAGTTAGGCCCTTGATTTTACACAAGTATGGTAGATTGGGAAGTGTGTGAAGCCTAAGTTGCAATGATGGAATAATCTATGCTCAAAGTGAGGAGGGAAACCCAAGGAGGCTCTCTAGGGGAGTAGCGGTGTGTAGTGCCTCAAAGGAGAGAATAGAGTCATGGTGGATCACAAGGTGTCCAAAGAGGCTTGTTAATGGATTTTTTTAGTATGACTAAGCTGCAAGATTGGGGGTCTTCCAATTGAGTCTTCAGAAAATTTAGTATGAAGAATTTGGGAGAAAATACTAAGAGGGAGAATGACATTAACATATGTAATGGAGTAGAATAGAATGAGGGAGCCAAGAAATTAATGAGAGATAGTTTCAATTTGAGTGTCAAAGATGTATAAGTAGAGTGCTCTTAGTGAAGTAACAATTAGGAGAAAATTCATTATATAAGTATTAGGGTTATGGAGAAAGAAAAGATTTAAACTTGTATTAGACAATAGCATACCCACACTAGCATGAGCATGTTGGTGTCTAGGTGGACACATCAATCCAAAATAAGGGGAATGAGGTGTTGGTAGCACAAGGGATTCCCAATTAGGAGAATTAACACAATTGTGAAGAATACATGCTAAAAAATAAGCTAAATGAGTCCTAAACAAGACTAGGGGTGTAAGAAACTAAAATTAGTGCAAAATTTAGAGTGAAAAGTGCAAAGTGCACTAGGATGAGTGCATTGATCTCTAGGTGGACACAACAATCCAAATTAGGGGAATGAGGTGTTGGAGTTCTTGATTGAGAGAATTGGAACACACATGAAGGGTTTTAAGCTTGGAAATATGATAAGCTAGTCCTAAACATGACTAGGGGTGGTAGAAACCAAAATGTATACAAAATATAGAGTGAAAAGAGAAAACTATGAAGTTTAAACTCTACACTTTCTCCCACTTTAGTGGGCCTACAAACTACAATGATCCAAGCATGTTGGAAGTATATAAAATTACATATAAAATATTGGACACATAAAGGATACATCAAAAGGATACATGAGATGCATGCTTGTTGCTTCTTCAACCTTCTTTCACTCAAGCATCCACTCCAAATCTACAATGCTCACACAAAAGAGGAAGAAATTACTATTTTTTGTGAAGAAATATATAGAAAAGTACCACCACACTCTAGAAATTAATATCTACTTTTAATGAACTCAATGATAAAGAAAGAGAGACCCATGGAGGACCATCTAAATGGAGACAATATGAAGAGATAACAATAGTTGTGAAGTGTACCCTCATATCAGTAAGAAAAAATGTCGATGAAGAAAAACCTAGCAGTGATGAATTAAAACCCGACAGTCTACAATGGTGATGGTGTGGGCATTTCCTGTTGTGCAGGCAGTGGAGAAGGTGCCTCTGATGAAGATGAAGATGGGGGGGGGGGAGTTTGAAGAAGATGAGATGGAAATTTGGGGGAATGAGTAGGTCAAGGAGGAGGATGAAATAAGCCTCGACAATTTGTTAGAATCTTGTCTAAAAGCTCAGAGGTGTGTGGACGGTTTGAAGGAAGAGAAAACTACATAATGGAGCAATTAGGAGGAGGTTGAAGAGGATATATCTCTCATGGAGATGTGGATGGAGACTCAACATATGGTTCTTTAGGAGAGGATTTAGCACCACATATGATGTAGAGGAAGGATTTGCAGATGCCTATTAAGTTTATGTGCTCTAGGTTTGGCTTGCATGACCTTGGGTGTTCCATTATGAGGGGATTTATTTTTCCCTCTCATCTTGATGGAGTTGTGTGCAAAGGCTTCCTCCTTTGGGAAGGATGTGATTGTCGAGGATCCCCCCTCTCCCACTTTGTGTGAAGGGTGTAGCTTTGATGGGAAGCTGGATGTTTCTCCAACTTTAGTGTTACCTAAAGGGTTGAGCAAGGTTCAGACACTTGTGAAGGATGTTAGCTCTGGGTTTGGGTTGGAGGATCCTCCTTTGTTCAACATCCCTACAAAGTTAGGTGTGACAACTTCCCCTATTGGGTTGGTTTCTATTAAGAAGGGACCCATCTTTTCCACTTTGGGTGAGGGGATTCTCTTTGATGGGTCTTTGGATATTGTTGCTCCTATTTATGTTGAGGTGTTTAGGGGAAGGCCCCTATGGACTCTTTCCATGTGCTTAGGATTTCTGATGTTGTGGTGGAAAAAACTATTGGTGCACTATGGAAAATAATCTTATTGGGAGGTTTCAGGTCCTCATCCAAATGTAGACTATGTTTGCAACTGGGATTTGAATAAATGGAATACTTTTGGCTAGTTGCAGGTGGTTGCTATTCCTAAAGGGTTTTTCCTTTCTCCTTCCAACACCTTGAAAAGAGTAAGGGTGTCATGCTTGCTGGGCTGTGGTTGTTTGGAAAATCTATCTTCCTTTTGAAAAGATGGACATCTGGTTTTGATGATTCCAAGGAAAACTTCGACTAGGCCCCTATTTGGGTAAGAATCCCATCGCTTCCTGTGGAATTTTAGGATGAAGAGATCTTTCATGGTATTCATAATGGTCTTGGTTCTTTCTTATCCTTAGACAGGATCATGAAAGATAGGAAATGTTTAGTTTATGAAAGATTTTGTATGTTTGTTAAAATTGGTAAGCTTCTACCAAATAAAATTAGTATTCATTCCAAGTTGGGTGTTTGGGTGTAGATTATTCTCTTTGAATCTTCCTCTTTGGTGTGCTCTCACTGCCATAGAGTTGGTCACTTTTCTCTCTCATTCTAGGTCTTCAAATCCAAGAATACTTGTTTTGGAGATAAGGCTTTGGGTTTCTTTGCTATTAGTCCTACTGAAAAATTCTTTGGGGTCCCCCATAAAGGAAAAGAAAGACTTGGTGAGCCCCTTGGCTAAGGGGTTAGATTTGGAAGATTCTTTTGATGTGCTACGGGGAACCCACCTCAAGGATAAAAGTATTCTAGTTTTAATGGATGAGATTGATTCTTCTAAGAATCTTAGATTGACCCATTTGGATCAAGCTTCCCTTGTGAGCTCTTTGGTCAAGCTCAACTTCAAACCTCCTTGATTGGTGAAGCTTTCTTTTGTTCTATTGCTCTTTTATTGAGGCCACTCTCATATTTTGGAATGTTCCTTTGTGTTTCATTCCTAGCTGTGTTTTCCTTCAGTGGCTTATTGTTGGTTGATGGCTTATTATTGGGTTGCTTTGGTTCTGCTATTTTCCATCATTTTGTAAGGGTTTTAGGTGCCCTTCAAAACCTGTTTCATGATGAATTTTAGTGTTTTGAATTCAACACCTTGATTTGTTGCTTTTTTATCATAGGAAAATTTTGAAACTTTGGTGTTTGGATACAATTCATGCTTTTCTCTTTGTATAAGGTTCTGGGCCCTTTCAAAACCTTGCTTACCTAATAAAAAACAAAAGTTGTGAAGTACCCAAATTTCCATGGAATTGGTTGTGAAGGAGCCACCTATGTATGTTCTTAGCAATGGAGGAGCCATCTTGACATGGATTTGGCTACGAAGGAGCCCCCTAAACATGGAATTGGTTGTGAAGGGACCACTTAGGTGTATGTTTGGTGATGAAGGATCAAACTTGATCAAAGTTCCATAGCTATGTTGGAGTCATTGAAAATAAAATATTATGGCTATCAAAGCCACCATTGTAATCAATATGGCCATGATAGAGTCATTGTTTTATGGGATTAATGTAACCATTGACATAAGTTAGCAAATGGCTGTTAAAAATCCATTGAAATAAACTGGTAAATGGTAATTATGAGATCAAGGAGGTAAAGTAGGAGAATATATGTCTCCTTAGAAATTGATTAAATGTATAGCAAGATGCAATCAATATAAGGACAATATAGAGTTGGATAAGAGGAAAGATAATATAGAATTTTTATTTTTTGAAGGTGTAATATGTGAGAATGATAAGAATGATAAGACAAGAGTGTGGGGTGAGGAGGAGTTGACCAAAATATGGTCACAATGTTACCCCCATGGTAAAGGAAAATATAAAGTCAACATGAAAGAGTCAATAAACAAGATTAGGAATACAATAATAGGAAAAGAGAAAGTGATCAAGATTGTAGGGGAGGGTGGACTAATGCTCCCAATAATAATCAATATATGGTTTCCCTTATAGGAGGATCAAAGAGGAAAATAGAACAAGGATGTGTTAGATAAGAAAGTAAGTGTATCAGGACAACATGAATGATGTGTGAAAAGAAAAGACAAGGTTTTAAGGCATATCATGGAAATGAGGGTGCAATAAGAATTTGATAAAGTAGGAACATGTGAAAGTAGGAAAATTATCAAGTGAACAATATGAAGTAAAGAAAAAAGGAAATTGATAGGAAGAAAATTAAAGGAGGATAAGTGAAAGGGGTAGAAGGAAAAAATATATTGGAGGTTGGGAAATAAGGAGGTGGAGAGAATATGTAGAGATTTCATCGAAACTCCACATGTCTACAAACTAGAGGGAGTGGAAAATTGTGGGGATGTAGAGAAAGATGGGGGGTGGTAGATTTGGAGATTGTAGGGATGTAGAAGAGGATGGAAGGTTGGGAGGTGAGGACAAGGAAAAAGTCTAGACATTCGTAAAAATATTACAAACTAATAGAATGAAGGGGCCCAATAGATAACATAATTTATATGTGAGATTGATGATCATGACATGAGGTTCTAGATGACTAGAAGAAGCTTGAAAGTCCAACATTTTGAAAGTTTTCTTGACTGTACAAAATCTCCTAGTAATTGAGAAGAATATGTTTGACACTCCACTAAAAATCTACAACTCTACTAAAACTAAGGAAAATGACCAAAACCTACCTAGACTTAGAATGTATACCTTTTTTATTAAATTTAAGTATCTATTAAGAATATATGTGGATGGTGAAGAACAACATTTAAGAAAATTTGACCAAGGGAGACACATTGAATATTTCTTAGATTGGTTATAAGTGATGAGAAAAATGAGGCCTAATGCACAAGAAGATTGAGACTGAAACAATTTTTTGCATTGTCAGATTGAGCCCCAATAATACCTAGATGTTCTATCTTTGTTGTGACCAAGATATGAGATGTATTTCATTAATTTTGAAAATCTTGATCAAAATGTGATATTTTTCATCAATCACCATACCAATAATCCTAAAAAGGTTTCCTTTTTAAAACCCATGTCCTTTTTGAAACCAAGACATCTAATCGCTTGTTCTCCAATGTGAACCGATTATCTATATAAAATCTCTCTCCATATCAAAAATTTAATATTTTATTGTAAAAAACACAAACATTTTATTTTACAATAACATTTTACAACCGCTTGATTATGAGGGCTTGACTTTCAGGTGCCACTATTGTCTCGCTATTGGTCACCTAGCTTCGACTTGCTCTCTCTTGCATCGAAAAGGTGTTGCAACTTGGTGGAAGAATGCTAATGATGATCTCTTGACTGTTCTGACTTCCTCCTCTTATGAGGATGACTCCTCCTAGGCATTTGATGATCACTTTGCTCCTAACGTGGTTTTGGTTTTTCCTAAGGTCCCTATTAGTGTTTCTCCTCTTATGGGCGCTTCTCCCGCTCCCCCGATTGCCTTTGGTTCACCTCAGGATTCTTTTTTGGATTGTGATTGTTGTTCACCTTATTGTCCTCCTGGTCCACCCTCGTGTGTTGATGGTCTTCCCTTGGGGGAGTCTCATGTTCTCCCTCGCTCTGGGTTTCTGGATGATAGTATTGCTTGGACTATCATTCGTAGAAGGCGTAAAGGTCCATCCTCTTCCTCTTCTTTTTCTCATTCTTGAGACTTGTTGCATAAGTCTGGTATATAGGGTTGAGACACTTGTTTCTCATTTCTTTTCGGTTCCTTGCTCCAATCAAAAGAATTACTGGTCTTAGTTTGGTTTTTTGAAGTCTCACCACTGGTGAGATTTGTCTTACTTGCCTTGATGACTACTTTGTAATGGATTTGAGCCTTTCCTAATGTATCTTAATCAAAACACTTTACTATGGACATGTTACAAAAATTATATAAAAACATATTAAAAGAATTGCGTGACAAATCTAATCTCCAAAGATTTATTATTATAAGAGAACTTCATAAAATAATTGTCTAAAAGAAATGGTAAAAGAATTATCATAAAATATATAAATCTTTACTAATTTAATATTTTTTATTCATATTTACATGCTACTTTTGCTGTCATAAGGTGAGACAATATACACATAATGTAAATATCCTCATGAAAATAACCCTGACCACTCTTTATTATAATTAAAATATACATAGTCCTGTATAATTCATTGATTCACTCCTATAGAGACTTCTCAATAATCATATCAGGAAGGACTAGTTGTTTACTGGGGAACATGAGTGGTTACATTCGATGGTTATAATAAAAACACAGGATACATGAAAACAAACACACACACACACAGGCTTCTTGTTCAGCAGGATTACTAAAAGTGCATTTTTATCAGATGTGCACTTGAATGGACAGAGAAAGAGTTTCAATTTGGTCCATTGAGGATGTCATTGGCCTTTTCCTCTTCTTCTGGAGTCAAGGGATGATCTTTCATATATTCCTTCCACTTTGCTCTGATTTCCTGCTCTGACATTCCATCAACGTCATACCCATTTTGTTTGAGAACATTCTTGATCCTTTGTAGGGCAATGTCCCTCAACTTATCAGTAACCTCCATTGTGGCATCTGCAATATGATTTTTCACATTGTCATCTACTTTCTGGATTCTGCTGACAAACTCTGTGGTATTGTTCCAGAACTTCTTAAGAAATGTTGCAATAAAACTGGCAATGTCAGTGACTGCATCAACAGCACTTTCCCACAGATTCTGCACTTCATTCAACACCCATTTTGCAAGGGCTGTTACGCCTGAAACGACCACGTTCCATATCTTTTCAGCTTCTTCAACCACAGTGGTCGTAAAGAAATCAGCAATATCACTGAAAACACTACCATTTCTATATGCTTTTATATTGGGGAGCTGAATCACACTACCCCGCCCTCGTATGCGCTTCAGCCCTTCCACATTTACACTCAGCCCAAAATAAGAAAACAAAGCTTCACCATGCTCTATCTCCATGCTCATATTTGCTCTAAAACAAATTCTAATGCAAACTGCCAGCTTAATGAATTCTGCCAAGATTTGCCTCCAATTTATAGAAGAAGATATTGATTTATAATACCCACGTAGGTAAACAATAATATCCTATGTGAATGGTGGACACGTAAGTAAACTATGACTGTTTGTGACTGCCACCATGCAGAAAATTGACATTTTCGATTGTATAATTCTCCAAAACAGATTTTTTCCTTCATTTATTGCCATTACTGATGAGGTTGATATTCCTTTCCAATGGCCCGCTGGTGCTGTTCTAATTACTTATAATGCTCTGCTTACTTTGCTTCCATTAAGTTACTGACACTCATGGTAATGCTATTAAACAAATAATTACATGCATTTCTCCAGCTGGTGCTTATGGCGGACAACCTTTAGATCCCCGAAAAGAATCAGATTGCTACAGTGTTACTGTTCATTGTGGGTGCCCCACTTCACACCATATGAAAGCCATTGCCATTCAAGTTGTTTATGTTTTCTTAATAATTTAGAACGACCTTGATTTGTCATCCAAGGTTTAAATTGGAACTCCGTATACTTACAATTGATTGACAACTAAGTTCCCCAGAATTAAGTTCTCCATCTTCACAATTCAGATATATAAGGATTTATAGTTTGGTGGAACACCAACACCAACCTATTATCTTGATGAATAGCTTTTTAGAGCACCCAAACCAGCATTTGGATGGATAGTTTGGTAAGGCATGAGCACCAATAACCATTTTTTAGAGGTTCTTAGTTCTAGAATGGCTAATTCATTTCGGTTGGGTATTTCGCTTGAAATGTCATAATGATATTTGGAGGTTCTAGTTAATCGCAATGGATTGTATAGGATCAAACTCATACAAAAGTGATAGCTTGGTAGAATAGTAGCATTCACATTAAGAAATATCTTTTGGTAGTGTGTTTAAAGCAACATTCATAATTTTTTTGTAGGGGATTTAGATTAGTTTTTGGAAGTTTTGTCTTCTAAATTTTAAATTATTAGTTTTTAATAATATTTGATATTAAGACTTACAAATTAAGTTTTAATTCCAAATATTCAATATTAGGATAGTTTTATTGAAAGAATAATGTACTTTAATTTTAAATGAACAATAAATTTGAAATGATAAATAACAAAGTGTGTGTATGTGTGTGTATATATATATGGAGAGAGCACATTTTATTTATTTTGAAAAATTCATGTTTAAACAAAAAACACAAAACAAGAGTTAAATTTGTCATATTAATACTAAAATATAACTAGCATATCTCTCTACAAGAAAATAAACATTTTGAAAATAATATTTTTGACATTTTTATTTTTTCTAAAGATAAATATGCTAGTATTATTTTTATAGATATACAATATATAAACAATGCATAAATAGATGTGTTAACTTAAGAGTTGTTTGAATTATTTAGATTATTACTCTTTTGTATATAGATAAATAATATTATTAAGAAATATATATATGAAATATTATTAACAAATATATATATATATATATATATATATACATATAAATTATTAATTATTTATGTAATCTAAGCAAATAATAATTCTCTTTTCTATTACTTTAAATTTTATAGCAATTACATGCCAAAGTATTTAATATAATAATAAACATACTATTAGTTAAAAATGTAATATTAAATAATATATAAATATAAATATATGAAGCTATACAAATAAAATATGTTTAATTTTTTAAATTAAATTTTTTTATAATACATTGTACCAATTATGAGTAAACAATAAAATAAATAAATAAATAAATAAAATTTGTTATGAGTAGAAAGAAAAAATAGTGAAAATAATATAAAAGGGTGGAAAAAGTAAGAAAAAAATAGAATTGTCATGAGTAAAATCGTGATAGATCTAAATTAGGTCTTTATTTATTTATTTGATTATGTTGATGTTGAAATAATAGTGGTTTACAATTTTTGGCCAAACTGGACATTGAAATAATTTTTTTAAACTAAATCTTCACTTTTGGGCACCTATAGCGGCTAAATCATGAGGAATTTGAAGATGATACAAACTAGAGTTTCGTGAAATTTTGTCTATAGATTCTAAATATATATTTTTCAAAATTTTTTGGAATTATATTGCACTTCTTTTCCATCTCCCTCGAAAACTAGTTTTTTAAGAAAACATTTTTAAAAGTGACTCTTGTATACGCATAACTTTTTTTCCATGAAGGATAAAATTCTAATTGTTTCGAATTTAGATTCATAACTCTGATATCTAGTGCTTTCACTTGGTTATATAGTTTTTTATTGAATATTTTTTCTTTAATCAAGTTTTGAATTCAAACCAATTATAATTCAGACATAGCGCGACTGTATAACGCGTAACATTTTTTGTAGGTATTGAAATTCAATTTATTTTTCTTTGTTGGATCAAGAACTTCAATATATGGTGCACTAATATTTTTAATATTTTTTTTTTAATAATCTGCTATTTTTCCACATGTGTAGAACAGAGAGCTTGATTTTCGGTGTTCAAAACCTACATTCACGAGAAATAAAAAATAAATATAATAATTAAATTAAATTTATTTAAAATCATACTTTTTGGGAAGCTTATAATAAGGAATACATACTTACAAAAAATAAATTTTAAATGAATTCATTTGATCCCCCAAAAGTTAAATCAAAAGTGGTTTTTTATCAGCATTTTGATAGGTGTAAAGGAGACTTCATTATATGTATGGTTTAAAACTAGCGGGGTTCTATCCAAGGGGGTTTGATTTAAGGTAGTTTGATCAGACCCTCTTTAATTGGAATTCTTTAAATGGAACCTTTTAAGGCTTAAATCATTATATTTTCTAAAACTATGTGATTTCAACAAAAATCAGTTCCTCCCATAAATTGTAAACCAGCGTTGTGGGCTTAAATTACAAGTTAAGGTTTAAATTGAGTTATTTTGTCATATCAATAAATTGATTCTAAACTATTATTGGTTCTAGGGAGGCCACTGGTTCTTCCCTAACTATTACTGCTACTATGGATGTAGGTTCGTCCCCAACTGATGTTGTGGGTGTGGTTGGGGCATCCATGATCTCTCTTAGGAGCTTGGGTGCTCATCCCGATCCCCAACCTTCTTTTGTGGATACTGTGAAATCAAAGAGGCCAAGGGAGGGCTCTGTGCCTCCCTTGTTGTGTGTAGATGTTGCTCCTGTTGTCTCTCTAGGTGAGGAAGTTGCTGAAAATATTCCTTTTTATTCCAAGAATGCTCTTATTTGTAGATTTTTCTGCTTGTGGCCTTCCCTCCATGACTTGCACCTTTGGATCACCTACCATTGGGCTCCTCTGGTTGATGGTCTGATGGAGATCTACCCTTCTACTAGGGGATTTGTGAGTTTCAGCTCTCCTGAGGATAGGAAGACTGTTTTAGACAATGGTTTGTGGGTTTGGGATTCTCATCCCCTCTCCATTAGACTGTGGGTTCATTTTTTTTAACCCTTTGAATGAACCCTTAGATGTAGTGCCTGTTTGGGTAAGATTTCCATATCTTCCCTTATAGTTCTGGTGCTCCTCTACCGTTGAGGGCATTGGTAAGGCTATTGGTCATTTCTTGAAAGCAGATTTGGCTTCTAAGAATTTTACTCACACCTCCCTTGCTAGGATCTTGGTGGAGGTTGATATTTCAAAGGCTCTACCTGGTGAGGTAGTTTTGTAAGTTAATGGTTGGTCATAGTCTCATATCATAGACTACGAGGGTCTCCCTTTTCACTACAGACGTTGTTATGATGTTAGTCACTTGGCTTCTGACTATTCTCGTGGCTCTCGCCCTACTTTCTCTGCTACTTGGTGGAAGAACTCTCTCAGTGAACAATTAATAGTGCATCCTATTGCTAATTTTGCTTCTTCTGATGAAGACTCAGGGCCTCCTTCTCCTTTTGTGAAGAAAAATAATATTGATAAGGTGGTTGTTGCTCCTCCTGTCGATTCCTCTGCTACCCTTGTTTTGGAAAAAGTTTCAAATCCTTTTGTGCAGGTTCATTCTGCTCCACTTGATTCAGATGTGATGGTTGTTGCTCCTCCTATGGATACTATTGTACGATCTCTGGACTTGGTTGTTCCCAGCCTGGTTTCGAATGCTTCACCTAAAGTAAATGTTGTTCCTCTTGTTTGTTATTCTGGAGGGGAGTCTTCCCCTTCTAATAAAAATTTCTCAACTTCAATTTCTGATTCTCCTTGGACAATGTTTCATAGAAAGAAGAAACATTTTTCTAAGAAGGTTATGGTTTCACCTAACTCACCCTTAGAGGTTGTGCTTGGCTCAAGTTATGTTTCTTGAACTATTTCTGGTTGTATGTTGTTTTTTGCTGGTCTTTGTTGGTAGCTATTTTTGTTTTGGTGTTTCTCGCTACTTGGTTGTGTTGGGCCAGCCTGCTTTGTTGTGCTGCTTGGCTCTATTTTTCATTTTGTAAGGGTTCAAGGCCCTACCCTAGTTATCCAATCAAAAATTAAATTGATTCTAAACTAAATAAACTAGAAATCGCTCCTTGGTGTGCAATGGGTACACCGAAGAAGTCTATTAGGGAATTCTTTGGTCTATTTTTTACAAACAATTGTATAGCATACATGAGGTCAATTGGTAGGAAATTTAGAAAATGATATTGTTTAGGAAACACAGGTCTCAATGGAGAAGTGATAGCTTCAAATCAACCATGTATATGCTTACAGGGATCTACATAACTAAAAATCCTCTGAAACAAGAAGATAATAAGGCTACATTACCAATAGGCTCATGCTATGTTTGTAATAGGCAGAGAGGGAGAGGAAGGGAGATATGGAGATAGAGAGAGAGAGAGAGAGAGAGAGAGAGAGAGAGAGAGAGAGAGAGAGAGAGAG
>VDFB02342265.1:0-12300 GCA_007258455.2 Sequoia sempervirens
CTTTTACTTTCTCTTGTTTTGTCCCTCCTTGTGCTTATTTCATTTGATTTCACCTTGATTTTATGGTGAAATGTGTCCCACACATTCACATTAGATCTTGAATCATTATAAATCTTTAAGACTTTATGATGTCTTGTAAAGGTGTTGTGAATTGTAAGACATTTTCACACTTTTCTAGACTCTTCTTATTATAATTCACTCACATACCCCCTTTTTATCACTTACCAAGTATTATTTTATAGTGTTGTAAAGTCTTGTAACAAAATTTCATGCTTTTCTAGACTTTTCATCACCAAATACACCTTTCTTATGCTTTATTAGGCCCCTTTATGAACTTCTAGGCCTTAATTAAGTGTATTTTTTAGTACAAACCCAATAAAAATTATTAAAGAAAATATAATTTCTAACACCCACTCATATGCCTTGAATGGGACCCATTCACCCAGGGTGGTGAATGGGTCCCTCTTGACACAAAAATCAAAATAAGCTTAGATTACTAGTGGGCTTTTATTCCTAAAGAAGGTCGGCCTATGATGTATTTTCAGGAAATTAGGGCATAAGTGTGTATAAGTACATGACTTTCTATTCATTTTAACCCCCATTCATCCAAGTATTCATTCTTCCACCCAATCTATCTAAGCATTCACTTAAGCATCATTGCATCATTTAATCAATTAGCATTATCAAGTGTTCATTGGATCATCTATTTGCATATCTCCAAATTTCTACATCAAGGGTTTGGTCTTGTAGGAGGTTTTTTCAAGGAGAGAATTGTTGAATTTTTTTCAATAATTCATCAAAGTTATCAAATTCAACATAACCCTAATTGGAGCTTGAAGACCCTTTTCAACCTGTTTTCTGAAGATTCAGATCCGACAACCCAACAAGCAAGAAAGTACATACTAAGACCCACAAAGTTGACCTTTGACTTTGTAGACTTCTATAGGTGGACTGATTCACCATCTATGGTGAATGAGTCCCACTTCTAGGCTATTAAAAGAGTTTTCTAAATTTCTGAGTTCTTGACATCCCGAAACCTATTATGACAAATTTTACTAGAAGTGGGATTGATTCACCATCTGTGGTGAATGAGTCCCCATGGGAATTAGCATTGAATTCTCTAACATTCTAGAACCTTCCTAGATTTTATTTCAGTTTCTAAGTGCACTGCATTCAATTTCATTCAAATCTGTTTGCATCTGGTTATGTTTCTAGCTCATGTTTGCATACAACACTATGTTTTCACCCACTTTGCATTTCCTAGTTTACACTCAATAGTTGATCTATTTCATTAGTTTTTTGCATTTATTTTATCTAGTATAAGCATATTGCACCCACATCACATCCATCTTTGAATGTAACATTGCATTTTTTTCCCAAATCTTTACCCTTTTAGGTGAAAAACCCTAGAAGGGTCACAAGCATTTTGGGTTGCCAAAATATTTGTTTACATTAAATAATTAAAATAATTATTTAATTATGGAAGAAAAGGGAAAAGCTAACTTTTGAGTTAAATAATATTTAATTCAGGAAGTGGGGGAGGACCATTAAACTTAAATGCCTAATAAAAGTCAAGAAACGTGTGAAATTTTGTTACAATTTTTTACATCTTTACAAGACATGCATTTTATTCAATTTTCAAGGGTCCAAGACCTAATGTGGATGTGAAAAACACCTCAAAAAACTAGATCAAGGTGATATTAAGTCCAATTTATCATTAATTATTCCCAAATCAAGGAAGGAAAAAGGGATACTTTTTTAGTTTCCACAATTATATACCAAAGGTGGGCAGCTAGCCAAAGGGACAAGAGCAAGTGTCGAACTAGGAGAAGCACTAGGTTCTATGGATCCTAAATCTGCAAAATGTTAGGCCTGGACAAGAATTTTCATGGAAGTCAAGTAAAACATAATAAATTCAGCATCCCTATGAAATATTACATCATGTTAGATATGCTAAATAAGATATTAAAACAACAACAAGAGTTAAATAAGCATATAAACAACATGAATCAAACTTTATCTCATAGTGGATTGGTGCTTCTATGGAAAGAAGCCCTTTCCCAATCCTTGCTAAGCTCCATGATGAAAATGATATGAAAATGATATGAAGATTCAAATGACAATGATGAATTTGTGCATAAGATTGTGGAGTTGTGGAGATGATGATCAAGATGAAATGCTAACTTGGATGAGTTGTGGAGGAGTAATACAATAGAGAAACTCTTTATTTATATCCAAGAAGATAGAAGAATGCCAAACATGGAGAATGTGGGACTAAAGATCCACCAATGACAAGATGCCACTTGTCAACATGTGAGGTTGAGGAATGAGCACATTTTGGTCAATGTACCAAAGAGGGGGAGATTTGAAATTTGAATTTGATGACAAGATGAGTTAAATGCTAAGTTTGACTTGTGCAAGAGACATGTAAGAGCTCTTAAATGCTTTGTTGGAAGGACAAATCCATTTTGGAGGAATTTTAAAACTTGGAGGAATATTCCCCAAAGATGCCAAGTTGAAAATAAATAAATTTTTTAATAAATCATTTAAATGCATTTTCATGTGCAAGTGGCAAAATATAGAGAATTTTGGAAATTAGGATTAAATTAATCAAAGTTTAATTAATTTAATGAGGGATTAGGTGATTTGACCTATTTGATTTAGATTTATGGATTAAAATAAATTAAAAGGAGATGGAAAATGATTTTAGATTTAATTAAATAAATATTTGACTTATTTAATCAAAGAGGATGGTGTTAGACTAAATCAAATAAATATTAATTTATTTAATTTAATGGAATGACCTAAGGAGATTAATCAATTAAACTTGATTTATTTAATTGATCAGGTGAATATGATTTAATTAAATATGAGGAATGCAAGATGTTAATTTTGCATGTTTGCAGGTTCAACACTCTTTATAGGATATTTTTCATTTAAGCTCATGGAAGAGGAAAAAAATGTGTTCAATTCATTATGCACGTCTTCATCAATTTTAGCAGTCTTGTCTTCATCATCCAAATTAATCACAACAAGAGGATGAATGATAATGTTAGTCGAAGAGTTCAACTCTTGTTGTGATTCTTGTATTGGGTAAATTTGTTTTGGTTGGGGAGGAGGGTCATCATGCATTTCTACAATCAAGTTTAGATTTTGATTTTCCTTTTTTAACTCTTCATGTAACTTGCGAGCAAGAGCACGACGTCTACGCCTACACTCTCTAGCACCTCTATTTCTTTTTGTTTATTTTCAAGTTGTACTTGTGTAGGAGCGGGTGGATCAACCATAGGTTTCTTTTCTTCCCTAAGGGGAGGAATGGAGGAAACCTCGAGAGTTTGTTCAACCTCTTTCTCTTTGACTTTGTAAGCTTGTTTGATTCTATAAGGTGTGATAGGGTTGGTTTCATTATTTCTTGGTCATTTGTAGGACATAGTTGAAGTTTCTATTTTTTGCAAGTCTTGGTTAAATTTAGGTCTTGTTTAGGTTCAAGCATGGTTTTTTCAAGGATGTGAGGTGTGGAGGTGGATGGGGACATGTTTTAGAGGGATAGTTCGACTATTTTCTTTTCTTTGAATTTTTGGTAAGAGATGAACAAGAAGTCTTCTTGTTTCTTGATAGGTTGCATGGGCTTGGGCCAAAAGGATTCTAAGGAAATTTTTCCTTTGAAAAACAATGGGTTAAAGCCCATATGGTGAATAATAAATATTTATTTATCAAAGGGAAACTTTAAGAATTTGTGCACAATTGAAGGGATGACTTTCATTGAGCGAAGCCATGGATGACCTAGCCTCAAAAAAATTTGGTCCAACTGAGGGATGATGGATAATATGAAATCTAATGTTTTTTGTCCTATTTGTAATGGTAAGGTGATCGATCCAATCGTAGGGCAAGCAAAACCATTTTGTGTTTTGATCCATGCTTTCGGTTTATCATAGTCATCTTGATAAAGTTCATGCAAGAGTAATAACTCCTTGGTGATCACATTATCTCCACAGGAAGGATCTATGAGTATCCCATTAGTGGGCTTGTCATGGATACGACTAGCTATGTAGAGAGGACCATCAGGAAAATTCTTAAGTATATCCTTAGAGAAGAAAGCAATATCAAGAGGACTCTTAGGTCGGCCCTTACGAGGGATGATGTCTATCACTCCTACCATTTCATCCATAGGATTTGCATTGATATCATTTGGAACAAGATCATTATTTTCATCATCTGTATCAAAATTCATCACATCATTCTTTGTAGTTTCATAGGATTTGACAAATGAAATATTATGCTTAGGCATTGGATTAGTGAAAATTTGTAAGTTTTGGTTCAGAGGGGCAACAGACTTATTTCCTTGATCACTAACACCTCTAATGGATAAATGGATGGAATCAACAAGGTCTTGCACAAGATGTTTAAGATGATTACAATGTTTCATGTAATGTCCATTTTGTTGATGATAGTGGCAATGAGCATTTTATTTAAAGAGGGGAGGTAAAGGCTTATTAGGGTCAGGTGTTTTGATGGGAGGCAAGGTAATCATTTGTTTTTGTAAAATTTGGGACATTATGTTAAGAAAGGTGCTAGGTATGGGTGTGAATTGTATTTTTGAATCTCCATAACTAAAGGGTACTAAGGTTTTGGGCTGATGCAAGAAGTTGGGTACACAAAAAGCTCAAAAAGTGGAAGTGTTTTTGCTGTTTTTCAAAATTTGTCACACTTGGACTAAAAATTTGAGGCACTTACACAATGAATCTTAAGAAATTCAGTAATATGAAATTTATAATTTTGAATGTAGTTTCCAAATATGTAAATTATTCAAATACCCAAATTATAGAAATCAAATTTTGATAGGGATCTATATAAACCACTTTTTAGAAGTCCCTATTTTTCTACCATACCAAGCACATGTACGAACACCACTTTTTGACCCAAATAAAAGTATTTTTCTAATTGCTTTTGGGAAAAGAGATCTAACAACATGAATATTTATGTGGAATTTTTTTGTTGAATATTTTTTTATTGAATTTTTATTGGCCTTAATTGCTGTTTTTAAAAATCAACGTGTATAGACAACATAATTGGACCTAAACTAAAAAAAAATTGAGTCTTTTTTTTTTCATTGTGTATAGAATTTTCTGAAGTTTGATGCCATATAATTCTTTTTAAAAGAAACTTAACCAAAAAAAGTTATTACAAAAATAAGAAAGCCTAATATTTCAAGTTTAAGGACTGAACAGCAGAAATTAATTTTAAAAATAGTAAACATAATCAATATTAATAAAATTATATATTTGAGAAATAACTTGCTCGTGTTCTCTAATAGGTTTTAATTTTATATATGATAAAAAAAGTCTATTAGCCATATTGCTAAAGTTGGACATTCTTCTTCAATTTGCACTTAGTTTTTTAGTTGTAGGTCAAGGCTGAATCAAGTTGCCAACCTAAAACAAGGCTGCAGTGGATTGGAAATTCAATTTTTAAAATAACCGTTACAAAATTATCTCATGTTTTTATTTTTCCTTGATTATTTTAAAAAAAAAAAAATTAGAAATCCATACCCATTTTAAAATGTGTACCCTTTTATGATAGCTACTTTGTTGCTAACATTTTAAGGTGGTTGTTGAGGAGGATTAAATTGGAAGAACCCTTTATTTTTCTTTCTAAAAGGTTGGGAATTATTTTTGTTGGCGGGCTCGGATCTCTCAATTCGGCTAGAAGTGGACCATGTACATCTCAACTACTAGCCAAATTTTGATAATTACAAAGGGCAGTACACAAGTGCATGAAGGATGGGAATTTCATCATAGTGAACTTGTCCTAAATTTTAGTTTGCATGTTTTCTATGAACATCTTTTGAAGGTGTGGGTTAGGGATCTTGACATTGATTTGGGAATAAAGCGATTGATAGCGTGAGATAAAATTAATTATCTTTTCTTCCTTGTTTTGCTTGCATCTCATCAAATCAGCCAAGGTCTTCTTGGGAGTCATATGCACTTGGAGTAACATGATATCATCAGTTCATTGAATGAATGAATTGAATTATTAGGTAAAACCATTCAAAGGTATCTTTAAGGAGCTGGGAGAGTTTTTCAAAGTTTATCATCAAGGACAAAGTCAATGCATAGGCGATATAGGAATTAACATGGTTAGAAGGATCTCCCTTCCCTCCCATATTTCTCAAATCTAGGCACCTCTATTCCTTATGGCATTGGTATTCTACATCTCATCCAAGGGCAATAGTTTCACTGACTTTATAGTATGTGGGTGGGCCTTTCTAATTTTGGTTAATAGTGGAAATTTGTTTTTGTATGGATGAAATGGTTTGGAAAAGTTGTGTTATGAGAGGATGATTACAAGTGGTATGAGATGGAAGTGAAAGTGGTGATGGAGTGTAGGTATTGGTAGGACAAGTGAATGGAATGCTTATAAGTGGTAATGTGGTAGAAGATATAACATGCAATGCCACATAGGAACTAGGGATGCTAGAAAGAATACTTGAGAGGAATCACATTACTAACTTGTTGCATTGTTGTTGTGACTTGGGGAGTGGTATAGGTAGGTATTAAGGTTATGGTTGTTGGAGGAGGATTTTGACTTCCCCCTTGGCTTGTGAGAGTGTTTGTTGGTATATGAGCACTAGATGTTGAAGGAAGATGTTTTGTACATATCTCAATTATGTTTTTCACAATGTCAAGGCCATCTTCACTTTCAAGCATGTGATGGATGTTTTATATGGTAGGAATTGTAGTGGCTGAAATTTTTTTAAGGCTTACTTGATGTTGAAGATATGTTAAGTCCTCATGAATGTGAATTATTTTGTTGTGTGGGATATGATCATTTTTTGTGTCAAATTGGATGTTATTTCAAAGCAAAGTTGCTAAAGGTATTATCCATTCCTAGTGTACTAGTTGCAATACTAGAAGTGGAAGCTTTAGATAAACCAAGATCCACAATGAGTGTGTTATCATGGGTTCATTCAGTGCCAGCTTTCATTTTCTACTATGGTATTAGCAATAGGACACAAGCTTACTCACACAAGCACTACTAAAGTAATGGGGTGGGCCCTACTGATGCAATGTAACCCTAAGAACCAAATAAATTCTTTTAACTATAGTTCTGAAAAGTAAAACAAATGTGTAGGAACAACAAACAAAAAATTAGAAAATGAAGATTTAATGCCATTAAATGTGATTGCAAAATGTCTTGAAGGAAAGGGTGGTGAATGGGTCCCTACCAAGTGCTAATTGTTTTTGAAAATTTTCCAAAAATTTTGAATTGAATTTTATACTTTTTATTTATTTTTATGCTGTATAGAACCAAAGTACTCATTTTGCTGTTACCCAATGAGTCATGCAATAATGCAAGCTAATGACTTTTCATGCAAAATTCAAGCACTAGATACAAAATTAAACTAATACAAAATGCTGATACTGCAATGTTAATCTGCAAATGAAATACAGGATATGTAAATGCACTCCAAATTAGAATTATGACATTCAAAAGTTGGGTCCACAAAAATGTGGACACTGGAAATGGATGCTTCACTTCCTTGTTCACAAAATGGATACAAGGAGAGGGATCCTATTTCACAATATTCGCATTCAAGGACACCTTCGAGCTCTCAACCTAATGAAGGATGTGAGAGATCTGACTAAAAGGTATCCTTGGAGATGATTGAGACAAGAAAGGGGTTCACCACCCAGTGTAAACTGAAACCGAAAAGTGTGATATGCAAAAAGACCTAGAAATGCAAGTAGAATATAACAAAAAATTATGAAATTGGAAATGTGCACCTGGGAAACTGAATGAGGCATAATGGAGGTCTGGAATCCTGAAAAACTTGTTTATGCTAAATGGGACTCATACGCCAACTTGGGTGAATCAGTCTAGTTTCAAGAAAATCGTGTTGGAATAGGTTTCAACCAAAAGGTATGATACCTTAAAGAGTCATGTGCAAACTTGGGCAATGGGACTCATTTTTGATAGTGGCCGAATGATCCACTTCTAAATTTCCTAGATTAAGAACTTAGATTCTATAGCCTCGTCTCTAATTTCTAATACAGATCTAGGTCCAGTAATTCAGCTTGTGAGTCCTTCTCCAAAGAACTATTTGCAACTTTAAAACTTTGAATTGGCACAACATCTTGATGACCACTTTTCCAATATTTGCTCCTTGATAAATCTACAACCTAGACCAAACCTAGCAATAAGGATTGCCAGCATATGCAAAGTATTGGCTCAGTGCATGTGGACTTGGAATCTTGCTTGATGTTGATAGATATTGAATGCAATGCTTGCTTGAGTCACACAATCCTACATGAAAAATGTTAGCTATAAAACAACATGATTCAAATAATCTTTGACATGATGAATGACACTTGAAGAAGCTATTGAATGCTTGAAAATCTGCACTTGAAATGTCTTGAATGCTCTTGTGATCTATATGCATGAATACTTGATTGCTTGATCAAACTTGCTAGGTATGAAAATGAGATAAAGAACCTTGTATTTATACTCAATTGTGGAATAATTCCCAAAATTACAACACTGCAAGTCGACCTTAGATCTTGGAGAATGAGAAACCACCAAAATTTTTAGTTAAATTTGAATTTTTGAGTTAAAGGGGCTCATTATTCTCCACCCTGGCAGTCGGTCCCTAAGGGGACTCATTTTCCTAGAATGGAAAATGAGTCCCACCTAAGGAATTTGAAGTGGGTTTTGGGATTTTGATGTCGTAAATGATATTTGTTAGGATTATTCTTGAAAATACACATAAGTAAGGCGCGTGGATGAAAACTAGGGCCAATTAAAGTATAAGAAAGCCCAATTATTAATGACAAGTCTAGAAAATGTGAAAGTGTGTTACAACACTTTACAACACTTCAAAGCAAGGCTTGGTAAATGATGAAAATAGGTTATTTAGGTGAAATACATTAACAAGACCCTAGAAAAGTGTGAAAGTGTGTTACAACACTTTACAAAATATAGGCAATGTACCATTTAAGTCTTTTTAGTTCACAAGAGCCCAAGACCTAATGTGAATGTGTTATCCACATTACAACATTAAATCAAGGCAATATTAAGCCAAAATCATAAGGAGGGCGTAAACAAGTCAAAAAAAGTAGAAGGGTTAATTTTTTAGTGACCACACTATTTATCAAATATTATAAAAATATGAGTTGTCACGGAGTTCAAAAGACATAAATAAGGGTTTAATTAAGAAAATCCCCTCAAATAGCCACAATTTTTTTTTTCTTCTTTTCCTTACGTACATATTTAGTTAAGAAAAGGAAGCATCATCTCATGATTTTTATTCAAATATATCCCTTTATCATTTTATTTTTTATTAATTGTGTATTCAAGAATAACTTTCGTCATCATATTTTTCATTATTTAATATTTTATACATTTTATAAGCTTTTCATTTTTATTATGTGTATATAGGGATTTATTCTAGAATTGTATATATTCTTTATCATGAATCTAGACAAAGTCATAGTGTGATACAAGGAAAGCTATGAAACGTGGTAGTATTTTTACAAGATCACTGTTCTCTATGTATGTCTTATAGGATTATTTTTTTCTTTCATTCATAAACCTGAAGCCTTCCATGTCAAGTAGGTTTTTTTTTCTAATTTTAGTCTGAATTGTTGTGCTTAGTTACCAATTGTTTAAGTTATAACCTTACGTACTTCATCTTGTTGAGTGATTGGCCCTTTTGACCTGGATATCCTTTAATTATCCATTTATCACATGTGCTCTTTAAAGTCACTTAAATTCCCTTTGAAATTTTGTCCTCACTATTATCCACCTATTCAATTATGATAGAAGGGTTCTTGCAAAAGTCTATCATGGGATCATATTAAATCTTATTTTGAAGGAAATGACATCTCAAACTATTGAAAGGTCTATGTGTGCCATTGTTCATTCTAATCATTATATACTCTTATTTTTCATTCCTTTAAGGTGACCCAAGTTTTAAGAAATGATGTTGCAAAATAATGACATGTATTCTCTTATTTACAATTAATTGGTTAAGTTTTTTGTTTTATTTGTAGGTCTAAATAATTTCACTAGTTTGAAATACCTCTATATTTCATATGATCTAAAATTTTATCATAGAAAATAAAATTTTAAGGGTTTATAGTGACATGTTTAAAATAATTTGCACATTATTTAGGGAATTTTTTTTATTGGGTCATGCTCCTCAAGTTTAATATGGGTTTATAATAAAAGTTCTTTTAGAAGATGCGAAGTAGAAAAAATTAAACATGTGTCCTTAACCTCCTAAATTATTCTTAGAAAGGTAATATCTTTCTATATCATGGGATCATAAGGTGGGTTGAGTCTTCAAGGTGCAAACATGTGAAATATAGCCGAATGAAAACTGAATATTTCCATGTGAAAAATAATTATTGGATATCATTACTAAGGTTCGTCAAAGGATTCAAGAGTGAAATTATCTTTAATATGAAAATATGTAATAGAATTCCACATTAGCTGAGTGATGCCATATCATGATCTATTTTCATGTCATGAGTTTTAAAATCTTACGATGTTTGTTTATTTGATAAAGTACAAAGATGACAAATGTTCATACGTGGACCGCAATAGTTACTAAAGGAAGGTCATGATGTGGCATTAAAGATAATTTTTTTTCAAATATAATTAGATTGTAACAACCATTGATGTGTTATAGGTAATTGAGATCTAAAATAAAAATTCAATATAGCTATATGCAAATAGGTAGTTCTTGTGAATGAGCTTTAATGGTAAAATTTATTATTTTCTATAATTTTTTTTAAAAAAATTGGCATAATTGCATTCATTTGAGATTATTGAAGGGTTTAAGGGAGTTCTATGTAGATAATTTCCATATTCAAAATTGGTTAAGCATCTATAAGGGAATTTTAGGGTTTTCAAAATGCTACAAGTAAGGAATTTTTTAGGTGTTGAATTTTATATCTAAAAGTGATATTTAAGGTTTCCTAGGGTTTATCTATCATAAATGATTTTTTTTCGGGCTTTGATTGTGTTGAATTAATTTGAAAGATAGTATATTATTCAAGATTTCTTGAGAACCCTAGCTTTATTAAAAGCTAAAACCCTATCCCTACTAAAAATGGCTAAAACTTATAAGGGAGTCAAAGGGGATTTGGATGAGGATGCCATTTCTGAATTACTAGCCTCATATAAAGGGGAAGGTGTTCCCTAAGTATATAGATTATTTTAGATGAAATTACAAACAAAATTGAATCTTGTAGGGATGCATTGATCATAACTCATGGGTGGACTCTTACTAGATAGTGGATTTAATAAATGCATGGCCTCCCAATGTATAAAGAAAGTTGGAGGTTGAGCTTGAGAAAGATTGTAGTTCTAATCATCTTTACTAATATTGATCTAATTAGGGTAGTAGCCAAATTTTATGTGCCTGAGAGGAAGGCTATTTACAGTAATGAGGCTTAATCTTTAGTCATGTTTAAAGAAAACTACATATGTGAATTTTTGAACCTATATAAGAATGTTTAACTTCCATATGATCTAGGAGTTTTTAATAGAGAATACCATAGACTATGAGATAGCTATGTGTTTAAATGGCTACACAATTTTAGAAAGAGTTAAATAAGGGGAAAATAATGTTCAAAGGAGATAAATTAGAATATAAAATCTAGAAAATAGGCCGGGGTGTTGCTCTCCTAGAGTGGAGCACTAGACCTATTTCACCTAATTATATCCTTATGTACTTTATCTTGTTGAGTGATTGGCCCTTTTGACCTAGATATCCTTTAATTATCCATTTATCACATGTGCTCTTTAAAGTCACTTAAATTCCCTTTGAAATTTTGTTCTCACTATTATCCTACTATTCAATTATCAAAGAAGGGTTCTTGCAAAAGTCTATCATGGGATCATATGGAAATCTTATTTTGAAGGAAATGACATCTCAAACTATTGAAGAGGTCTATGTGTGCCATTTTCATTCTTATCATGATATACTCTTATTTTACATTCCTTTAAGGTGGCCCAAGTTTTAAGAAATGATGTTGCAAAATAATGACATGTATTCTATTATTTACAATTCATTGGTTAAGGTTTTTGTTTTATTTGTAGGTCTAAATAATTTCACTAGTTTTAAATACCTCTATATTTCATATGATTTAGAATTTTATCATAGAAAAATAATTTTTAAGGGTATGTAGTAACATGTTTAAAATAATTTGCACATTATTTAGGGAAAAAATATTTTATTGGGTCACTCTCCTCAAGTTTAATATGGGTTTATAATGAAATTTCTTTTAGAAGATG
>VDFB02342266.1:0-23229 GCA_007258455.2 Sequoia sempervirens
AATTATCACTTTCACTGAGATGAACACTCCAAAGTCTTCAAGTCACACTACAATGTTCCACCATCGGTGAGACTTCGTCCATTGCTAAGACTTCACACCGAGACCTCCATGTTACCTCGAGACCACCATTCACCAGGAGTCATATTGAACACATCCCACAGCATTGGTGAGACAAACGTATGTCGCCAAGAGTTCATAGCGACCTCTTTCATTCCTTGATGACTCCAAAAGATAACTATTGGAAAGACATTCATATCGGTAAGACTTCATACTGAAACATAAACCTTTTTTCCAAGTCTCCCTGATATTTGATAAACACCAACAGTTAGTAAGAGATCTCCACTAGCGGTGAGAGATAGAAAAGTCACACCGAACGAAATGTCACAGCGATAAGCTCCTTCAGCCAGACATAAGCATTGTCACAGCGACCTGTACAAACCACAAGGTTCCAAAGCTGCTAGTTGGCTAGATTGAGTGAATGTCAACCGACATGGCTCTTCCAAAGGTTTTAGCCTGTGAGATTGAGGCATATATTTCCAACAATCTCCCACTTGATGAAGATCACACAAGCACCTCCAAAGCACAACAAAACTACTGAAGTTCATGGGCACTGAGGCCCATCGAATTGGCACACCACCTGGACTTTTCTATGCTCACTGGCTTCATCAATGCATCTACAACATTCTCTAAAGTTTCCACTTTTTATAATGATACCTTTCCATCCTCCACCATATCTCGTACAAAATGGTCCTATACATCTATATGTTTCATCTTGGCATGGAAAGTAGGATTCTTTGCCAGAAAAATTACTCTCTGACTGTCATAGAAAATAGTTATTTTCCTTGCATCAAAACCAATGTTAGAACATAAACATTTTAACCAAATTGCTTCTTTACAAGCATGTGTAGATGCCATGTATTCAACCTCTGTAGTGGAAAAAGTGACTACAACCTATTGCTTATTCATCCAACTCATTGCACCACCATTCATCATGAAAATGTATCCATTGGTGGACCTCCTGTTGTTAATGTCCCCTGCCTAATCAGAATCCACATAACCTCGAATGTTGAGAGTCCTCTGTGATTCAACCAAGTTCCCATGGTAACACAAAGCATATTCTAAAGTCCCCTTCAAATATCTAAACACTCTCTTCATAGCATCCCAATGTGTCCTTCCAAGATTTGCCATAAACTGACTAAGTACTCCCACTGCTTAGGCAATGTCTGGCCTTGTACAGATCATTGCATACATAATAATGCCAACCGCACCATAGGGTACACTGGTCATGTCCTCCATCTCAGTAGGAGATTTTGGACAATCTTCAACAGATAGTTTCATTCCCTGCAAAACTGGAACAACTAGCTACTTGCAGTAATTCATACAAAATCTCTCTAGAACAGTCTTGATATACTTACTCTGACTGAGCCAAAGTTTTCTATTCTTTTTGTCCCTAGTTATTTCCATCTCCAAAATATACTTTTTTGCACCAAGATCTTTCATTTCGAACTTAGTAGACAACTAAGGCTTATGATTAGAAATCATCAACTTACTATTGCCTATGAACAACATATCATCAACATAGAGAGCAATAATAAGCACTCAATCACTTTCAGCTTTATAATACACATAATGATCAAATTTTGATCTTACAAATCCCAAGGATAATACAAAAGTATCAAAATTATGGTACCACATTCTAGGAGACTGCTTTAACCGATACAGAGAAATTTTTAACTTGCAAACTAGTTTTTCTTTACCTTTCTCCACAAAGTGCTCAAGTTGGGACATATAGATTTCTTCTTCAAGATCACCATGAAGAAATGTTGTCTTCACATCCATCTGTTTGATCTCTAAGTCATACACTGCTGCAAGTGACAAAAGAAATCTGATAGATGTTAACTTAGCTACAAGAGAAAAAAATCTCCCCATAATCAATTCCCTCTACCTGGGAATAACCCTTTGCAACCAACCTTGCCTTGTACTTTGGCACACTGCCATCCAGACCTATTTTCTTCTTAAATACCCATTCGTAGCCCACAACTTTTCTACCTTCAGGCAAGGGCACCAAGCTCCAGGTATCATTCTTTTCTAACGATGCCATTTCTTCATTCATGGCTTCCAACCAAGAGTCTGAATCAGACATTCTAAATGCCTCTTTCATAGTCCTAGGCTCATCAGTGCTAGAAATCAAAGTATAGGCACAAATAGAATCTATCAAAGAGAACCCATACCTATCAGGTTGTTTTATTTCATGAGTTGACCTCCTCACTTGCTAAGACTGAGGTTGTTCTTCTTCAAAAAATATAGAATTACTTGAGCTCTCCTCAATTTCAGGTACATTTTGAATTTTGAATTCCTCTTTCTTTGGTGTCGGAGGAATTGTAACTACATCCTTATTTTCATACTTTGTCTCTAACTACAAATCCTAGGTAGAAGGTTTCAGTTCATAAAATATTATAGTTCTATTGTACATAACCTTCTCCATATCAGGATTCCAAAGCTTGTATCCTTTTATGCGAGCACTATAGCCAATAAAAATACATTTGACAACCTTGTTCTCCAACTTAGATCTGTTCTCATTCAACACATATGCATATTTCTCAGCCAAAAACATGAATATGTCTTAGAGAGGGCTTCTTACCAGACCACATTTCCAAAGGTGTTTTCTTAACAAGAGTAGAATTTGGAGAATGATTTATCAAGTAACATGTAGTAGCAATAGCCTCAGCCCATAACTTCTCCTCCAAGCCATCACTACTCAGCATACTTAATGCTCTCTCCATCACTGTCCTATTGAACCTTTCTATAACTCCATTTTGTTATGGAGTATAAGGTGTAGTCTTATGTCTTTTAATCCATGGTCTTTATAGTACCTCTCGAATTCATCATAAAAAAATTCACTGCCATTATCAGTCCTTAAACATTTTATTTTTCTTCCAGTCTTATTTTCTACAAGGTTCTTAAATTTCTTAAACCGACTAAACACTTCTGATTTACTTTTCAAAAAATAGACAAATGCTCTTCTTGAATAATCATCAATAAATGATACATAGTACCTTGACTTAGACAAAGAAGGAACATTCACTAGACCAAATACATCAAAATGAATATAATCTAGCAAACCAGAAGATTTATGAGGACTGGAATAAAAAGAAACACAATGTTGTTTTCCATATATACAATGTTCACAGAATTCAAATTCGAGGTTACAATCTTCAAGCCCTTCAACCAGGTTTTTATTTTTCAAGGTTTTTAAACCTTTCTCTCCAATGTGGCCTAGCCTATGATGCTAGAGCATAGTCTTTTCTGCTGGAAGTTTAACTTCCATAGAGTTTACACAATTAGGAGCATTTCCCTCTTTACCTCCATGAGTAGCTTTTTGTGACTTTATAGAGATACTGTTGCATTGAACAACATGTGCATCCAGCTTGTACAAGGTACCAATACAAGCACCCCTTGCTAACACCATTGAGCCTCTAGTCATCTTGCAACCATTTCCAGAGAATGTGACTTCCATTCCAATATCATTCAACTTACTGATAGACAACAGATTTTGAGCCAAATCTAGTATATGCACCACATCCTTGATTCCCTTCACTCTTCCATCAAGGAATTCAGTTCTGATTCTTCCACATCCAACAATCTCCAAAGTTGAATCACTTGCCAAATACATCTTTCCACCATCGTATTCTTCATACTTCGTAAACCAGTCTCTATGAGATGTCATGTGGAAAGATGCTCCAAAATCAATCAACCAGACATCATCTGATGCCTGAGTAGCCAAGGCTGCAATGAAGGCATCTGCATCACTCTGAGAAGAATCATTGTCAGAATTCTTCTTCTTCTTCTTTTTTTCTCCTCTTTACAATCCTTTCAAACATGACTAGGTTGCCCATAGTTCCAACACTTCACCTTGGACTTCTTGCTAGGAGGCTTTGATCTCCCCTCTGATTTTGATTTTGATTTCTTATCCTTCTTTCCTTTTTCTTTTGATCTTCCTCTAACAACAAGTGCCTCCTTCACCATCTTAGAAGATTTCCTTCTCATCTCTTCTGATAACAAAGAAGCAACAACATCTTCCATCTTGAAATTGGATGTTGTACTCCCAATAACCATCACTAGTTGATCCCAAGAGTCTGGCAAAGAACATAATAAAAGCATACATCGATCCTCTTGATCAATATTCACACCAACAGATGTTAACTATGCAATCATCATGTTGAATGTGTTCAAATGATTAGCTACAGACCCTCCTTCTTGCATTCTCAAAGTGTACAACTTCTTTCTTAGGAACAATTTATTCACCAAGGACTTCCCCTAATAAATAGATGCCAGTCTCTTCCACAAGGAAGATGCAGTCTTCTCTTCATGCACATTCAGAAGAATGAATTCTACTAAACAGAGCCTTATCATCCCCTTAGACTTTCTATTTGCAAGGTCCCAATCTTCTTGCTTCATGCTTGTAGGTTTCATTCCAGACATAGCAAGCCACAGTCCACAATCAACCAATAGATCTTCCATTTTAAGTTTCCACAACTCAAAATTGTTGCCATTGAATTTCTCAATTTCCATCTTTTCTGACATGCTTGCCATCTTAACCTATAATTTGTATTACCAAACTTCTACAAGACTGCCACTGAACAAAATTGACTCAAAAACCCAACGTACCCACAAGGATAACACAACTAGCCAGGCTCTGATACCACTTGTAGGGAAAGCTAAGTGCAAAAAAAACTCTCCTAAAATCAAAACCTTAGGGAAGAATGTAGAGATACTTTTAAATTTTACAATTACAGTCCAATTAAGATGCACTTGAAAGAGATAACAGAAATAGAGAATTAAACATACACATATGAACACTAGATTTATGTGGGAAAACCCTTACAGGAGAAAAACCCACCACACCAAGAGAAGTCACTTTGTATTACAAGAATGAAGATTACATATAGAGATCAGACTTATCTTTCTGATGTTAATTTACAATAGCTTTCACATTGACCAACCTTGTATAGGAAACATTCAAGTTACAGTCTTCTCATAATAGAATTCACACTGATCACCCTTCGAACTATTCAGCCAATTGTACATCCAACCATCAAACCAATCACCATTTGAAATTCTTGATTATATCCATGATGCCCCTATCTGTTGAACTTCCTCTCAGTAATGGCTGCAACAGTCCAACTGCTAGCAGTTTCCATTCTGCTCCCTGATTGGTCGAGGACAAACCACGTAGGATGGTCAATCGGTCAAAGGCATTCAAAAGAGTATTCACATGTCGGTGAGACACTAACCATGTCTCCTCAATGCCACAAGACTTAACCATCGATGTCGCCAAGAGTCATCACTATCAATAAGATGTTACACCGAGTCTAGAAAGCTATCACTAAGACTTCATCTTGTTGCCAAGACCTCATACTGATAATCATCACTTGTATCGCTATTGGTAAAACATCATACTAAAGCTCCAAAGTCACATAGACAATAGAATTCCCATTGGCGACACTATCGTCCTTTGCTGAGAGATCATACCAAGCTCTTTATGTTATTATGAAGTGATCATTAGTTGACAAGACTTATTGCTTTCATTGAGATCTTACTACGAAGTCTTCAAGTCACACCACAATGTTCCACTATCAGTGAGACTTTGTTCATCACTAAGACTTCACATTGAGACCTCCATGTTACCTCGAGACCACCATTCGCCATGAGTCACATCGAACACATCCCACAGTATTGGTGAGACAAATGTGTGTCGCCAAGAGTTCATATTAACCTCTTTCATTACCTGATGACTCCAAAAGATAACTATTGGTGAGACATTCATATTGGTAATACTTCATATCAAAACATAAACCTTTCGGCCAAGTCTCCCCTATATCCGATAAACACCAATAGTTGGTAAGAGATCTGCACTGGCGGTGAGAGATAGAAAAGTCACACCAAACAAAATGTCACAATGATAAACTCCTTCAGTCAGATAGAAGCATTGTCACGGTGACCTATACAAACCACAAGGTTCCAAAGCTACAAGTCAGCTAGACTGAGTGAATGTCACACTGACATGGCTCTTCCAAAGCTTTCAGCTTGTGAGATTGAGGCATATATTTCCAACAGTGACAAGAGAGAAAGTATATTCAACACAAGCTACTAAGTTGACTCCACAGCAAATTGAGGAGAAAAGAGAAAAAGGGTTGTGTTTCAATTGTGATAGCAAATACAGTCGAGGACATAAATGTAGTGAAAAGAAATTGTTCTATATTGAAGGTCTAAGTGAGGAAGAAGAGGAGGAACCCATACTAGAGGATGAAAGGGAGTCAAATGAGGAATCACATGATTCTCAACCAATCATTTCTTGTCATGCACTCTCAGGTTTCAGTGCTCCAAAAACTCTCAAGGTGATGGGGTTCTTAAAGAAGCAAAAGGTTTTAGTGTTGATCGACTCAGGTAGTACTCATAATTTCATCAACAAAATGTTAGCTACTCGTCTAAATTGTTTTATATATCCAGCTCCAGAGTTTCAGGTTTTGATTGTGGTGGTACAGTTAGTTGTTCAGGGAAGTGTCATAGCATTAAATTATCGATGGGAGATTATCAACTTGATACCCCAATGTATGCGATATCCATGGGTGCAGAAAATATTATTTTTGGAGTACAATGGCTTACTACATTGGGAACGATTGAGATGAACTTCCAAGAACTATTCATGAGATTTCAATTAGAAGGAAGGCTAGTAGAGCTAAGGGGGTTGAAGGAAAAATCCCCACAAATGGTAAGCTCTCATCAAATGCAAATTTTTTTTAAGAAAGGAGTGGATGGATTTGTGGCCCAACTATGTTCATTACAAGTCTCTTAATCTAATGCTCCTACTCATCCAGATTTGCAAGCTATAATTGATCGTCACTCAGTTGTTCTTGGAGATATGCCTAAAGGACATACTCCTAAGAGGGATCATGATCATGCCATACAGTTAGTCCTAGGGAGCCAACCACTGAACATCAAGCCTTACAGGTATCCACACATACAAAAGAGTGAGATAAAAAAATGTTGAAGAGATGCTTGAGGTAGGAATTATCATGCATAGCCAAAGTGCTTACTCCTCACTTGTGGTGATGGTACGTAAGAAGGATGATACTTGGTGCATGTGTCTAGATTATAGAGTGCTCAACATGTACACCATTAAAGATAAATTTCCTATTCTAGTCATTGATGATTTTCTAGATGAATTGAATGGAGCTATGTATTTTACCAAGTTAGATCTTAGATCTGGTTATGACAAATTCAGATTAAGGAGGAAGATATTTGTAAGATAGTATTTCAGACTCATGAGGGTCATTATTAATTTTTGGTGATGCCATTTGTTCTTACCAATGCACCATCTACTTTCCAAAGTTTGATGAATTCCATTTTTAAGAAGTTCTTGAGAAAGTTTGTGTTAGTATTCTTTGATGATATATTGATTTATAGCAAGAGTTGGGAAGAACATTTGCAACATGTGGACCAAGCATTACAAATACTTGAAGATCATAAACTCTATGCTAAGCCATCCAAGTGTGCTTGTGGTCTTATAGAGGTGAAGTATTTGGGACACATAGTTTCACATGAAGGAGTAAAGGTGGACCCTAACAAAATTAAGGCTATCATGGAATGGCCTATTCCAAAAACCATTAAGAAAATGAGGAGTTTCTTGCGATTAACAGGGTACTATAGAAGATTTATGAAGAATTATGGTCGTATAGTAGCACCTCTCACCACTCTATTGAAGAAGGATTCTTTTCATTGGAATGAGTCTACCAATACAACATTTGAGAGATTGAAGGAGGGTATGTGTAAAACTCCAGTGCTTGCCACTCTTGACTTCACCAAGGAATTCCTTGTGGAATGTGATGCTTCTAGAAATGGGATAGGAGCATTGCTCATGCAAGAAGGTCTACCAATTGCTTTTGAGAGTCGTCAATTAAAAGGTAAGAATCAACTAAACCCTGGCTCTGATACCACTTGTTATGAAATAACTTGCACAATAGAAGAATATGATATGAAATACACTGCAAATACTTGATAATAACTAAGAATTTAACAAGACACTTCGAGGGGGAAAACCTCCAAATATCTCTAATGAGAACATACTTCACAACTTGATGATAAAATAAGACTCACAACCTCCTATATATACCTATTTATGCCTAAGATATCACCTAGGCCGACTTAGACACACCTATATAAGTCTTAGGCTGACCTAAACAACTAAATAACAATATACTAATGATAATATGACTTAATAGAGAGTTAAGATAGCCACAAGCTGACTATTCATAACCCGATGTACACTAATATTAAGGGCATAGCAATAATAAAATTTTGTTCTAATTCTGAGGGAATGAAACTCCACCTCCAAACATTAAGAAGTCATAGTCACCCCCTCAGGAAGAGCCTCCTATTCAATAAAAAATTGAAACCCCTCCATAAATTCATAGGAATCCTCAAGGAACACAAGAAAATATTCCAAATCAAATTGAAAACAATAAAAGAGACATTGAACAATTAATTGGAAGATTAACCAAGCATGCCAAAACCCACCCTTAGAGTAGAGGGATTGTCAAATCATTGAAGTCAATTGTATCTCATGTAGGAGAAATGAGTGATAAAATAAATTTTTGGTCCAATAAGAAGCATGAGATGAGACAATATTATGCTAGAGTTTTGTCATATGCAGATGTTAAAACAAAATATTAGCAAAGTCGACTTGTGTGCCCTATTTACAAGCCTGAAAATCAGTGCACCTTTGTCTCATACATACAGGAGGTTCCCCATTTTATGTTAGGATGTAAAATTTAACAAAGTGCTTAAATTATCCAAAACTTTTGGATGTCAGTAAATAGTGTAGGGTAAAAATTTCTTTCTAGAAGACTAATGATCTCTCTTTCCTAGACTACAATGTGTCTTGTAAATGTTTGGGCAATGTGCTCTCATCTTGTATGGATGGAAATTTGAATCTACTAAAAAAAATACAATAATACAACCTATGCATGTTTTAAAGCTTAAGCTAATGAAATGAAATAAATAAAAAATTATAATAACATTATAATTATTGCTAAAATGACAAAATGAAGAGAAAAAGGATAGAAATCACCAAATAATTCTTAATGCATATCCAACACAACAATCTTTATCCTCAAAACCTACACACATAAGACCAAAGAGAAATTTTGGGGCTATTTGGGGACTTTCCTTAGTTAAGTCCCTTCATTGGTGTTTCCTCCTCCACAACAACTAGATAGAAAGATAGATCAAAAGATAAATATACAAGATGAAAAATGCATAGATAAGGAATGTGATAAATTCAAAGATTCTCAATGGTACAAGAAAAATAGATATTACTTACATAGCTTGAGGAAGCCAGAGAGAGAGAGAGAGAGAGTTGTGAGAGCCAAGAGAGTTGTAAAGACTATTGTGAGAGCTTGAGACTATTGTAGCAAGCTATAGAGATTTGTGCAAGCTTGAGAGAGATAGCAAAGAAAAATAAAAGAGAGAATGTCCAAAAGAGAATGTTTGGGGTGAAAACAGGTCTAAAAGTGAGAAGAGGGGAGAAATGGAGGCTATTGAGTTGTCACAAATTATCTCAAGTTGTTTCCACTGACCTAGGTAGCTGGCAAGTAGCAAAAATTTGAGAAATGACCTTTAAACATTAAAATTCCATGGGATGCTAGTGCGACATGCAAACGTCCACATGAGGCACTAGTGTTCAAACAAATCATGCTAAAAATATGGTGAGAAACGAAGAAAACAAAAGGTTCACACAAAACTTATGCACAAAGATAGATGGTGACAAGGACCTTGAGCATCTTGAGAGGGAAAAAGGTTGAAGCAAGGGCTAAGATGAGCCTACATAAATACTAAGGGAATGGAAACTAAAGTGGATACAAAAATGTAGGTGAAATTGCAAGGAAATGCAATTTTTGACACTGCATCAATCATATTGCTAGGGTTTAATAAAATCCATTGTGTCTATAATCAAGCAATATTGTTTCTCTTGTTGCTCTCTTGTGAAAGGCATGCTTTTCATTTTGCAGGTGATCCTTGAGGATTAAATCCATTGGTGACTCTAATAGATTGTAGTTTTTGAGCATTGTGCTTTTTATGGCTAAAAAATAACCTTGGTTTTTCTTATTAGTCAAGGATTAACACTACAATCAAGATTATAGAAATAGGAAGGGTTATAGTGCTTGTTTGGACTTTGGCACCAAAATAGGAGTCCAACACTAGACTAGGACTATAGTGTATAGAAATGGAAATCTATGCAATTGTACTAGTATCATTCTTGGGAACTAGTTTCCTCTTTAGTTTCTAATTTCCATTGGAGCTTTCTTTCCATTGTTTCATCATTTGTTTGGTTTTCTAACCATTTCTTAGAGAAACTTGGTATACAAAAGTTGTCCCCCTTATCCTACAAAGTCTTCCGTATGTTGTTGCTTCATTGTTGTGTCATATCTTTGTGCTCATGGAACCCATTTGTATTGGTAAGATTTTCATTTTTTTAAGTGATCCGTTATCGTTCCTTTTCATGGACGCTTTGTAACTCTAAGTAAGGAAACCTCTTTTGAAGGCTTGATCTTATGTTTAGGCATTGATAAGTGGATTGAAGGTATTGGTTACCCTCATCCCTCTCATTGATTCAAAAAAATTTGGTTGAGTTGTCTTGTTGAGGGGTGTTAGCTCCTATTCATTCCACCATATGTGTGGGTTTTATGGTTTTTGCTTGAGTTTGTAAGAGTTTCTTGGGTGAATTTGAGGTTGGTGATTACCTCATCCTTCTCTTGTGCTATGCTAGCAAGAGAACTTCAATAATGGGTTGGTACTAATGGTTGCATGGGTAGTGGTTCCCCTCTCATAGGTTCATCATGGATGTTTTGTCCCATGATTAATAAGTCAAGATCAATTGGTGACACTTGTCTTGTAGCAATGGTGAGGTCTTTCATGTTGTTGTTGTCATTCTTTTATTTTTTTTCACATTAGAATTGTGTGCACATTATTGTGCAAATGTGACATGTCATATCTTCATCATTGTAATTGTTGTTTCAAAGAAAAATATGTTCATTTGGTTCTAGATTTGAGGTGTGTGGCTTGGGGTATTAGGGATCAACAATGAATTTACAATCTATAAATTTTCTTGAATGTCCCCATTATTCAAAATAATGTCATTATGAAAGAGATAAATATCATTAAAAGGATTGACATTTGAAAACATAACATTTGTTATACAAATTTGAACTTTAACAAAAGTAAAATAGTAAACAATTTTGAATGAGTTTTTCCACAATCCATGTAGTATTGATAAGATCACTTTTGGATTAATCATGTACCTTTTTGTTATTGACAATTTAGGCCGCACTTAACAATCCATCATTATTAGTTTGAAATCACATTAAGATTTCAATTTTCTAAATTGAGAAGTGACAGTTAAAAACAATTTTTAAATTTTAAATCTTTTGATTGGATTTTGTAATTGAATATATTTTCAAAATTTCTTTCAATAAATAATATGAGATGACAAGTTCATTAATGTTGAATGTTTAATGAATTTACATTTTATAAATTTTCTTGATTGACCTCATTTAACTAGAATAATGTCATTTGAGAAGAGACCAATATTGTTTAACGTCCTTACATTTGAAAATATAATATTTGTTGTACAAATTTACACTAATGAAAACAAAGTAACAGAAAAGTTGGAGTGACATTTCCGTAAACCCACCTAGAATTGAAAAGATTACTTATGACTTTAATTGTGCATTTTTCAAATCTTTTTCCGATCACGTGTTAGATCAAACTCAATTATCTCTGTCTATCTAAAATATTTTTCCAATCATGAATCATATCTTTCCTAATAATAAATCATTTGATGTCATAGAAACATCGATTGAATAAATTACATAACTAAATTTAAAAATAATCTTAATAATAGAAAACTATTTAATTATATTAATCATTATCGGATCGTGTGTGCAGGGAATTCAATTCTATATCGTAGTTTATGTTATTCATTAAGGTATGACACTTTTAAAACTGTAAGGTTAAAAAGGCTTTTCACGGTACAATATTTCTAGTACAATATTTCTCACAGGAAATATGGGAGTCAGCCACATTAACATAGTACTTCGTGTGTGTATGAAAATTAGATGCGTAAATGAATTGAAAATAACTATTCAAACACACCAATAGAACATTATATCAAAGAAAAATACAAAGAGTAAAGAATTGCAAACTCAGTATCCTGCTTCCATTGTCGTCCCATTGTCCTCTATCTTTAGTGTTTTTGTCGATTCCAGCTTTGTGTTCTCAGATTGTAGGCTAGGCTTAACAAACTGTCTTCCTAAAGAACGAGATTTTGCTATGATGTAGATGCAAGATTAAGCTATGATGATGATTTGAGCTAAGAAACTTGAAATAAACATGATGCTATGAGATTAAAGTGCTAAATGAACTAAATGCATAAACTCTACTTAATTGCCTATTACCAATGCTTGGATTCACACAGGTATTTATAGAGTTTTTCAAATGATTTTGATTGGCTGTCTCGATTGACGGTTGTGATAATTCCTGGCAGATCGAATGGTTGAAGAAAGATGAAACTGAAGAGAAAATAGAAGAACCCTGAAAATAAGATTTTTCTATTTTATTATGAAAGAGGAAAAAGAAGAGAAGATAAGAAATCATCTTTCTTAAAAAGAATAAAAAAAAGATTTAAAGCTGATAAATAATTAATTAAAAAAATCAATTATTTATTTGTGGAGGACATTCAACTTTTCTTAATTAAATAAAATATTTAACTAAGCTTTTAAAAGCAGAAGAAAGCTTGTGATAAGAAGAGAGCTTTAATCATGTTTTATTGAAAAAAGCAGAATATCTCATAATTAAATAAAATGATATGAGAAGATTGCACAATTAAGTAAAATACCTAATTTTGATTTAATTAGAAAGCATAAGATATTTTTAATTAAATAAGATCTATTTAATTAAATCACTTTTATGAAATTAATTAAATGAAACATTTAATTAATTAGAAGAAGAAAATTAAATAGAAGAAAAGGAGGTATTTAAATTTAATTAAATCAAATGATTTTATTTAAATTCAAACAAATGATAATTAATTTAAATAAATAAAATGTATTTATTTAATTAATTAAGTGGACTTATGGAAATAATTAAATAAAATAAATTTATTTAATTATGAAAAAAGAATAAGATGAATGAACAATATAATTAAATTAATTAAATTTAATCATATGTAGAGGATTTTAGAAAAATTAATTAAATAATAAATATTTAATTAATTGCCAGGATTATAGACATGACCATTTTCATGCGTATACATTTTTCCCCTCTTTGAAGTGATGTGTGAAACGCATTGCTTCAAAGAAAAATAAAAATTTTCCCCTGATATGTTTCTGGTTTTTGATATTGATGATGATGCCCCCTCGGGAGATAAATCACGAAAGAAGAAATTGATAGTGATAGGGGAACAGTGATTTAGCTCCTGATAGATGATGTGTCTGATGCCCCAGTGAAAAAGAGAATGAAAAATGGAAAATGCCATTAATGCCCATCCTAAAAAGACCCTTATAAGGTAAAAGGGGTAAAATGAAGTGTCATTTTCACCCTACTGCTACAGTAAAATTTGAGCTCTGAGAGTGACCTGGAGAGATGGTGATCCCCGTGCACAGACATAGGTTCGAGCAAGCGTGATGATATCAGAGACTAGCGGCGTATGGACCATCGGTGAGTGATTCAAACCCTCTATTTTGTCAAATTTGGCTTTTTAGATCAAATTTGAATTATTTTCAAGTCGGATTAAAAGTATTTTGAACGTTTTAGCGCATCTAGGGATAGTTTTAGCACATGCGATAAATGTTTTAGCGCATTTAGGAATTTCCGTAGTGCATCTAGGAACAAGTTAAAAACTGATCATTTAGCACATCCGATAGATAGAGTTGCGCATATAGGGCGAAATTGGCTACACAGGAGATTTAGCGCATCTAGGGCACAGAACTGTGCATTTAGGGTTTAGTCCAAAAATGTTAGAGTTGCGCATCGGGTAGTTAGAGTAGCGCACCCAAGATACAGAGTTGCGCATACGGGGTTTTTGCGCAGCTAGGAAATAGTGTAGCGCAATTGAGAAAAACTTTAGCGCATATGGGTTTTTAGCGCATATGGGCGACAAAATTGCGCATTTAGGAAAATTTCCCCAGAATGCCTGTGTGATGAAAAATGATGATTAAAATTGCTTCCTTAGTCAATAGATAGATAAATTGTAGAATCATCATGTTGATAGGATAGAAAATCTGATAGAGAACTGATAACGTTGCTTTCAAAATAGAAAACAAAGAGTAGATAGCTGATAACTTTGTGACGAACAACAAAGAGTAGATTGAATGATTGATTAAGTGATTTGAATTTGATAACTTTGCTTCTCGCAATTGAAAAACAAAGAGTAGATATTTTGATAAATTTTCTTTCTGCGATAGAAAGCAAATAGTAAAATGAAGATAAAAATTTGCATTCATGATTGAAATACAAACAGAAAATGATATGTGTGTTGATAAATTTGCTTTCCTGAAAAGAAAAACAAATAGTAAATGATGATAGAGTAGATTGATTGGACATGCTGATAGATTGATGTAACACTTGATATAGGTCATTGATATGTTATGTGATATGAGTCTGACTTGATGAATTTGTTTGTGATGGATGAACAAAATAGAAGGCTTTCAAAAGCCTCCAGATTAGAGAGCGGTTCCCCTTATGTTGGGAGCGGATGGGAGAGCTAGCTCCTGTGGAGCTATAGGTGATAGAAGACTGTGGATTGGGGCCGCTGTTGACCATGCCGCGAGGCATTCGGGCCAATAGGGGGCTATTGACAGCCTTGGCCGAGAGATGGCATTCAGAGCATAACACCTTCCACCTGCCGACGGGTGAGATGAGTGTGACGCCCGAGGACATGTATCAGATTCTGGGGATTCCGATTGTTGGTGCCCTTGTGGTTTATGACCACAAGGAGATTGGTGGGACCGAGGCGTTGCAGCGGATATGTGGCGATCTTGGTATTTATGGGTACTGGATAGATTGGGATGATTTCAGCAGGTATCTGGCTCTGATTGCGATGTTGGCAACATTTGTTGGAGGTTTCCTTGGACCGGACCATCGGTCCAAGGGATTCGTCGTGGGTTGGGGGAGGATGCTGGAGTGGATGATCTCTCAGCCACAGAGATTTTCCTAGGGTAGCTGTGTCCTAGCGGACATGTACCATGATCTACATCAGATTGTGTACAGAGGATCCACCAACTTGGCGAGTGTAGTTACATTGTTGTAGATCTGGGCATGGGAGCACATTGCTGTCACGAGACCACTTTGTACTAGGGCAAGACCAGCAAGGAGGCTGTATGTGTATGCTTATTATGGCGTAGTTGTCCAGCAGAGGCTGGGCAAGGTAGAGTACTGGTGGCGAGTTTTGGATGATGTGGATTCAGTGATATGGAGGCCCTACACAGACTGCGAGGCATGGGCGACTGATCACCTAGAGATGCCATTTGTGTGTAGACCACGATACCTGATAGGGTAGATGCCCTTTATTATTGAGAGGTTTCTGGCACTACGTGTTCTGAGGTAGTTTGGATTCACTTAGGGGATGCCCCAGGGCGTTGCTCATTATGGGCGGTGCAAGGGGGATGTAGGATGGGGGCCATGCATTCCATACTAGGCAGCGTATACAGAGTACACCTCATTACAGCCTGAGGTATGGGCGGATAGGCCAGAGGTATTGGATGCAGGGATGACAGATGATTATGCCCAGTACTTTCACACGCATCAATTTCCATAGTTCACAGTGCCAGATGAGGCACGAGCGATCAGAGTAGCACCACAGCCAAGAGCAGGGATACAGGGAGGTGTGGCCGGTGGGGAGCAGGCTATGGGTGGAGGGGAGTAGGCTATGGGTGGAGGAGAGGAAGAGGAGGGAGAGAAGAGTGAGGAGAGTGGAGATGGGGAGGAGGAGAGTAGCTCAGATGATGAAGATGATGGAGATGATGGGGATGAGGAGAGGCAGCAGAGGCTAGACAGCCTAGGCAGAGTACCGATTCCTCGGTGGTCCAGATCCGATGTTAGGCCTTAGACAGTGATTAGGGTGACATCTTCGTCCCAGCAGACACATATAGATGCTTTGCAGGGTCAGGTGCAGACCTTTTAGGGGCAGCAGGCACAGCTTCAGAGTCAGTTAGTGCAGGCTTAGAGCATGATAGTGCAGTTATAGGCACAACTTGCATAGGCCCAGACATAGGCACAGGCACAGGCACAGATACCTGCCCCGAATTCCTAGGTGTCACAGTTGATAGTGGAGAGGGATGCCCTTAGACGGCGAGCACTGGAGGCTGAGGGTATAGCACAGAGGCTGATGGGTACCGTAGAGAGTACCTCCTTACGAGAGGCCATTGTAGAGGGGTTCGAGGCTGCTAGGGAGGCCGAGTACTATAGAGTTCGTTACGAGGAGCTATGCCCTCCTGAGCGGCGAGAGCCATATCCTCGATCGCACAGCAGGATGAGGACCCTATCCCGGACATTGACACATGGCAGAGAGGTTATAGGGCCTCGATGGGATCCTGATGTAGGTACGAGTGGCAGGCCACCTCCTTCCGGACCGACTCCTTCAGGGGTATCCACCAGTTAGCCATTTTGGGGCTGATTTGTTATGTATATTGAGTTTTGAGCATGTCGTATGTATGATGTTCTGACCTTGTTAGCTTCATTGGACATTTGGACATTTGTATTATTTTGATGAGTGATGATATGCAGCGGCGATGTTTTTGATGATGTTTTTGTGGATGCATTTGTGATATGATATGGATATTATTTATATGAATTTATGATATGAGATGGATTTTGATATGCTTTTTGCTATTATTTTTGCGGACTAATTATTATGATGCAGGATGGTGTAGTAATTATGATGTGAATGCAATGATTTTGTGATGATGTATGTATATATTTGAGATGTTAATTTTTTGAATTTTCCATGTATGAAATGCATCATGATATGATAGATAATGAATGTGGTATGAATAATGATGAAAAGATAAATGATATGTAAAATGGTAATATGATGATAATGAAATGATGATAAAATGATAAATGCGAATGGTAAAATGATAAACGATAATGATAATGAAATGATATGAGATGTTAAAAATGATTAAATGATGAATGATAATGATAATGAAATGATATGTGATGATAAAATGAATATTGAATAATGAAATGATAAATGGTAAAATGATAAATGATAATGATAATGAAATGATATGAGATGATAAACAATGATTAAATAATGAAATGATAAATGGTAAAATGATAAATGATAATGATAATGAAATGATATGAGATGATAAAAATGATTAAATAATGAAATGATAAATGGTAAAATGATAAATGATATGAGGTGATACAATGATGGTAAATGAAATGATATGAGATGATAAAATGAATATTGAATAATATAGTAATGATGAAGATGATAAATGAATGAGGATAAATGTTAATGGTAAATGAATGATATGTGATAAATGAATAATGAAAAGATGATAATGACAATGATGAAATGATTAAATGGTAAAATGATAAATGATAATGATACATGAAATGATATGTGAGAAGGATGATGATAATGAGAATGATAATGAATAATAAATGATATGGGAATGAGAAAGATAAAGATAATAAAATGAATGATAAAATGAGGATGAATGATAAAATGATAAATGAACCCTGAATGGATGCAATGAATCAAATGTCCAAATGTCCTCCACAAAGACTCAAAACTATAGGACAACCGTTAATGCGTTCATTTAGCCTTGCAAAATACTGATGTGAATCCAATATGAAGATATATACAATGATCTAATGAATATGCAACTACATGAAACTAACCAGTTTGTTGAGCCAGTTATAAGCCTTCTTGAATCATCATAGAACATTTTTGAAATGTTGGAAGTATGTACAAGCATCAGAGGGGAAATTAGCGCCAATGATGACCAGAGTACAACTTTCATGAATTTTGATATAGCAAGTGAACACAAGCATCGAGGTATAATTGAACCGAGATGACCTGAGCATTTCTTGCAGAAACAGACAAAGATTAACCACCATTTTGATGCAAATGTGGAACTGTCATCGATGATATTGCTTTGGTCGTCATGTCCTGTGATGTATTTGCATCAGATTGACTGTTAACCTCCAGACAGTAGACAAAAGAAAAATCATTCTCGTTCCTTGCCACTCTAGTTCATTACATCATTGAGTGTGCTCCAGAGTAATGATATCGAAAATCAAACAACTTTTAGTCAAACATGTAATACTGTTATTTCATACATTATTCAGATATTTAGATCATCCAATAGACAATGATATGATATCTTGTTGAAAAGTGTGTCATGATCGGATAAAGTTGTTGCGTGAGTTTGTTGTTTGTTTGCATGATCAGATCCTATGTCATGGTCTAGTTGTTTTGGTATTCTCTGAAAGTTAAGTGCCCCTAGTTGAGTTTTGCCCCGTTTATTGACACAACTTGCAGAAAGGAATATGTACAAACGATCAAGCCATGGTAAGATATTGTAACCCTCTAGACAAATGGCGGCAGGATGATGCGATTAGTGACCCTAAGATGCGGAAAAAGGAAAAACTGAAAAGGAAAAGTGCAAAACAGGAACTAATAAATGGAGAGGTACAGATAGCGTCTGTTTGCCAGATTTTCACTATCTGTGTTTATTGCATTTTTTTAATTTCTTTTTTATTTTTTTGTATTTTTCTGTCAATAGACTGCTTGTTTGCCAGGTTGTCACCCTATGACATTCTCTTTTGATTTTTTTTGTATTTTGCTGTCAATAGACTGCCTGTTTGCCAAGTTTTCACCCTATGACATTCTCTTTGATTTTTTTGCATTTTGTCAGCCAATAGACCGCTTGTTTGCCGTGCCTTTCACCCTATGACATTCTCTTTTGATTTTTTTATTTATTTTTGATTTTTTTGTATTTCTTCGTGGACTTTTTTGCCATTTTGGATTTCTTCAGACTTTTCTCGCTTTTGGATTTCTTCTGACTTTTTCTTGCCATTTTTGGATTTCTTCAGACCTTTTTCGCTATTTTGATTTTTTTGGACTTTTATGCTATTTTTTGGATTTCTTCGGACTTTTCTTGCTGTTTTTGGATTTCTTCAGGACTTTTTTTGCTATTTTTGGATTTCTTCAAGACTTTTCTGACTTAAACATAGTACTTCTTAAGATGTATACTGTTGATGGGTTCATCAAATAGGTCTCCTTCTGGCGTTGATAACTTGTATGCTCCTGAACTGTAGACTACAATAACCACATAGGGGCCTAACCAATTTGGTTCAAACTTTCCCTTCTTTTCTCTGTCTTGTTGATTGCATGGGTTCTCTTTTAGAATGAGATCATCCACCTGAAAGGTACGTGGCTTTACTTTGTGATTATAGCTATAAGACATCATCTGTTGGTATTCTTTCAAATGATCTGCTGCTCTCTGTCTCTTTTCATCTAAAAGTTCTAACTCTTGGAGTCAGAAAACTCTATATTCCTCATCTGTTATGAGACCGTTCAGTGATACTCTTAATGAAGGTATTTCTACCTGTAAAGGCAATATGGCTTCTGCTCCATAGACGAGGGCAAAAGGTGTCGCTCCTGTCGGCATTCAGACACTTATTCTGTAAGCCCACAAGGCGGGATTGAGTTGAACATGCCAATCCTTCCCTGAGTCATTGACAGTCTTCTTCAAGATCTTTAGTATAGTCTTGTTTGAGGCCTCTGCTTGGCCATTCCCTTGAGGATAGTAAGGCGTGGAATATCTGTGCTGAATATGGAATCCTTCACAAAGTTCATCAACATCCTAATTTTTGAAAGGGCGACCATTATCTGTAATAATGGCATTAGGAATACCATATCGACAAATAATGTAGTTGAGTATGAAGGATGAGATCCATTTTCCAGTGACTTTAGAGAGAGGTACTGCCTCAATCCACTTAGTGAAATATTCTATCACTGTGATAATGAACTTATGCCCATTTGAGGAAGAAGGATGAATTTTCCCACTAGATCTAACCCCATTGAGAAAATGGCCAAGTTGGTGTGAATGAGTGAAGTTCTTGTGCAGGAGCATGAATAAGATTCTATGAATCTAACATTTGAGCATGTTTTAACATCAAAAGTGAATGATTCCCTTTCCATTGTGGGCCAAGAGGTAACCCATTCAACCAATTTCCTTTGATAAGGTTATCCACTAATGAGTACCACAAATGCCCCCATGAACTTCTTGTAAAGCTTTGTCGGATTCGTCACATTCAAGACATCGAAGTAAAGTACCATCAAGACCACGGCGATAAAGGGTATCAGCAATAAGGGTATATCGAAAGGATTGTCGGATAAAGTTACGTTTTTGGTTGCGGGATAAGTCAGGTGGTAAAATATCGTCTTTTAGGTATGCATAAATCTTACCATACTAGGGTGAATCGGATCCTACTAGGTGGCAGATAATTTGGCTTTTAGGTGTGTCATAGGCAGGTGTAAATAATTGTTCCACCAGAAATTCATAGCGAGTCTGTTTTTCTGGGAGTTGTATCAATGAGGCGATTGTAGCCATAGCATCAGCCACTTTGTTATCAATCCTTGGAATTTGTGTGAACTGAATGTCCACAAAGTACTTCTTGAAGTCATTAATCATCTTCTTGTATGGTGACAACTTGTCATCTTTGGTTTGATAATCATCATTGATTTGATTAATAACTAGTTGTGAGTCACCATAAACTTGTAGCTCGGTAATCCTCCATTCTAATGCTATTTTCAGTCTAGTGATTAGTGCTTCGTATTCGGCTATGTTATTGGTGCATGGAAACATTAGCCTATATGACTGAGGAATGGTATGTCCTTGAGGGGTGACGAAGAGAATGCCTGTCCCCGATCCATGTTGAGTAAAAGAACCATCGAAGTATAAGGACCATAGCTGCTTAGAGTCTGTTGTGAAAACATCAGCATCTGGAAACTCAATGTGTAAGGGATGCTCCGTTAGGAGAGGATCTTCTGCTAGTTGATCTACAATAACTTCTCCTTTGATTGCTTTGCGATCAACATAGTGGATGTTAAACTCACTCAAAATCATGACCCATTTTGCTAACCTCCCTGTTAGTGATGCTTTGCTTAGTAGATACTTGAGTGGATCAATTTTTGAAACAAGATTAATTGTATGAGTTAGCATGTAATGTCAAAATTTCTGTGAAGCAAAGATGACTGCTAAACAAGCCTTCTCAATGAAAGTGTAATTAAGCTCATGACTTGTCAGTGTTCTGCTAATGTAATAGACTGCACGTTCTTTCCCTTCATGGTCTTCTTGCGCTAATAATGCTCCCAAAGATGTCTCGATTGCAGCAATATACAAAATCAATGGTTTGTCTGGATTTGGTGGTACAAGAACTGGTGGATTCATTAGGTACTACTTGATTTGTTGAAATGCCATTTCACATTTGTCATCCCATCTAAAAGGAACATTCTTATGTAGGAGATGTGTGAATGGTAGACTTTTGTCAGCCAATTGTGCAATGAATCTTCTGATAGACTGAAGTTGTCCTTGTAATGATCTTAATTGACTGATGTTCTTTGGGGGAGGCATCTCCATGATTGCTCAAAATTTAGCAAGATCTACTTCAATTCCCTTTTTTGAAACAATATATCCTAGCAGCTTTCTGGATGTGACCCCAAAAACACATTTCTTAGGGTTTAGGCGAACTTTGAATTTTTGCAATCTGGTAAATATTTTTGACAGTATCTCCAAGTGTCCTTCTCTGGTGTGTGATTTTGCCAATATGTCATCTACATAATCTTCCATGAATGTGTGCATCATGTCATGAAAGATCGTAGTCATAGCTCTTTGATAAGTAGCTCCAACATTCTTTAAGCTAAAAGGCATGACATTCCAACAATATGTTCCCCATGGGCAAGTGAAAGCTATTTTCTCTTAGTCTTCTGTTGCAATCTTGATTTGGTTGTAACCAGAGAAACCATCCATTAATGAGTACATGGCATGACCAGCTGTTAAATCAACTATAGTGTCAATACTTGGAAGCAGAAAGTCATCCTTTGGGCAAGCTTTGTTAAGATCTCTGAAATCAGCGCATACTCTTACACGTTTGTCTGGTTTTGCTATTGGTACAATATTGGAGATCCATTCTGCATAGGCAATTGATCTTATAAAACCCGCATCTAGGAGCTTCTTGAGTTCTTCTTTAACCAATAGTGCAACATGAGGATTCATCTTTCTGAGTTTTTGTTTTACTGGTTTGGCTCCTGGTTTGATAGATAAATGATGCATTATGAGATCAAGATCGATACCCGGCATGTCTGCATATGACCATGCAAAATTGACTTGATTTTCCTTGAGAAATTTCATGAACTCTGGAATTTCTTTATCTGTCATTGATTCAGCTACCTGTAGAATCCTTGGATTATCTATTTTTGCAATGTTGATTTCCTTTGTAGGCTCAGTCAAGATGGATGATTGCTCATGATAGTACTCCGGGAGAGTGTCAAGAGTCCCATCAGATGGTGCCTCAAAAAGGTTTTCACCCTCTGATACGCTCTTTATTTTATCTTTTGCTTGATCTAGTACTGCCAGATTCTGGTTTTCACCACTAGATCATTTTTATTTATTTTTATTTTTGCAGCTAGGAGACTTGACACTCTCTTGGTTAAAGACTTCATACCAAAAATTTCCAGTGGAACAATCCTTTACATCATCGGTGGAAAGGAAGTTTATGATAGCTTCGTCATTTGGAAAAATAGGTATATCAATAGGTTCGGTTAGATCCCAGTCAATGAGATCAGGATGGATTAATGGTAGGACGTCATCTAGTCATGTGAAATCGGCGATGGTTAGGGTCAAGATAGAGTTATTGGTAGGATCCGAGGTATGAGGTAGGTCAAGGATGGTACTATTCTCCTGGTAGTCTTGTTCGTTAAAATCCGACTCAGTATCACTAGACTCATAGTTGCTTTGTGGTTCAGATTCTTGTGGTTGGGACCTAGAACCTTCTCCTTTGATTAAAGCGGGCGTAAACTTGTGTATGACATCTACCTCTTTGTCCCTCCAAAATTCATTATTGTGGATGGTATCCCATTCATATTCA
>VDFB02342268.1:0-30588 GCA_007258455.2 Sequoia sempervirens
TGTTAGAAATTTAGTATTTGACATATATAGTTAAATAAATAAATTAACAAGCTATTGTTAATTTAATAAATAAAAATTTGGTTTTGGTAGTTATATTCCCGTAACTAGTTTTAAACGGGAATATTGGCCTTTTAAAGGTAATACAATGTAATAGATTAGAGGTGTAATGTAAATGACTGAATTTTAATTCGAGAGCAATCTCATTTTTTCTCTCTCATTTCAATAGTAGGGTGAGTAACCACAAAATAACAAGAGCGGATCACTAGTGGTACTACCACTCAATGTTACAATGTTAGCTCATTCATATCTCCCAATTCAAGATATGCATCTGCTATTACAAATATTGTTATGAAAAGAAATTGATAGAAACACCCCCACATGTATCACAACTTCAAAGAACTAACCACCCATCATTGAAATAACAAATATACCTCGAGGATTGGCAAATAGATGGCTGGTGCAGGTCTAAAAGAGGTTTGAAACCCTACTGTTACAGTCTGGATAGCAAGAAAAGAACTCATAAAACTTCACCAAATCACTCCCACATGCATCCAAAGTGAATGTGAGCTAGAGCCACGTTTCCAAACAGCTTTGGTTAACCTATCATGCTTTATATGTGGATAGTATAAGTCTGATAATGACTTTCCAATATTAACAAGTCTGTCAATGCATTGAAATGACCAACCAGGAAGGTCAAGAGGTGGTACGGCATCTTCAAGAGCAAGATAACCATGAAAAGACAGACTTAAACCCACACGTCCTTCCTCCAAGAGGCTAGGCGCCTCATTCTAGTGTGAAAAGAACCCTCAATACCAAGCGTTTCTGCCTTAGACTTCTCACGCCCCCCCTATCAAGTACTTCTAGAAAGGGTAGGGCCTCCACAAAAACAATTGCTCACTCCAATTTGTACAGCCTGCCAGGAAGCTTGATTTAACTGAGAAAATAATAAATTAAATTAAAGAGTTTTACCATTCCAAATGTCCTCCACAAGTGGTGCGGCTAAACAAAGGTATGGCCTGCAATATGAAGTGGTACAGCCCAACATACAATCAATCCAATCACCCAAGTAAGGAACTCAAATCATCTTCATCAAAACTTCAATCGATCACTCCAAAAATCTGCAAACTAAAACACCATTAAAGTATTCATACTAGAAAGCCAAAATCAAAAACTTCAATCAGCTCCAATGGTGACTCCTGGTTGGAAGCTGTTAAGATAATATTTAATCTTTCTTTATTCTATTAATGGTCAATATATTAATGTATTTATTTAGTTTAGATATTGTAACTGTTGTCTACAGTTTTTGGTAGGTAGAAAATAGGTAGATATTTAATATCTACGGTAGACCTCCATTTCTTTATAATGTATCCTCTTTTTCTGTTAATAGAATGAATGTTTTACCATTCACATGGTATCAGAGCATCTAGGGTTTCTGGGCAATTTTTTAAGTTTGTAATTCGTGAAAAAATTTCATGTGAGACTTCTGTGAATTTTTTGGGCATCATTGTCTGAGATTTTTCGAAGGTTCTTTTCCTCTAAAATCGCAGGATTTTTTGGCATCGTTTTTCTTCGGATTCTGCACGCGTTTTCTACCTGGGCGCCATTTTTTTGGTCACGCGATTTCTAGACGCGTTTCTACTCTGTGTTTGAGAGCGATTTTTTCTTGAGGTCGCGTTTTGTTCTTCCCTAGCGCGCGTTTCTCTCTTCTGAGGCATATTTTTCCTACATATCTGGGCGCGCGATGACCTGCGTTTTCTGGACGCGATTTTCTCTGGTTTTGGCACCGACCTAGGGTTTTCGCTTCTCCAGCATGAAAATCATCTGATTTCAATATTTTCTGGAAATTTTTTGAAGAAAAAAATCGCCTAGGGTTCTACAAATTTCGGCTAGGGTTTTGACCCTTTGTTTCAAGTCATATTCTTGGTGGGTTTTTCAAGATCTCAATTGGGTTGTCGTTAGATTTTTTGGGTGTCTCGAAGTTCATGCCTCAAAATTTGTGCAAGTGGGTGCTATCGAAATTTTTTGGGTTTTCAACAACCTTTTCTGGGTGCTCTTCAGATCTTTTGGGTTTAGTCTTCAAAGTGCCTCGAAATTCGTGCTAGGGTTTTTGCTTTGAATTTGTGCTGTCTCTATTTTCGTTTATTTTGCCTTCACCAGTTTGATCTTAGGGTACGTGATGGCATCTCTCACAAATATAATGCTCGAAAGCAGCCAGAAGTTCAATAGGAAGAATTACAACACCTAGAAGCAGCACATAATTACGATCTTTGAATATTGTTGCCTCAATCAGGTTGTTTTGGGGAACTCACCTCGTCCCACTGTAGCCAGAAAGGATCAGGACAAATGGGATGAGCGCAACCAAGAAGCTGTCATGCTCATCAAGCTTTCAATAACTGACGACCAACTACCACAAGTGTCGTCAGGCAAAACAGCTGCTGAGGTCTGGACGAACCTGAAGGATCTTCATGAAACGTCAAATAAGAGTCGTGCGTTCTTTCTTAAGAACATGCTCTTTTCGATAATGATGGATGAGAAGATCACTCTCCATGAGCATCTGACAAAGATAAAGGATATTAACGATCAGTTGGAAGCTATTGGTCGAAAAATGGAGGAAGAAGACATGGTCGTCATTACTCTGAAGAGTTTGCCAAAGTCTTACGAGCATTTCATTGAGACGCCCAATATTACTTCAACAAATGTTGACTTGAAGTTTCCAGACTTGTGTAACAAGCTTCTACAACAGGATCGTTGGAGACAACAGTTTGGAAGCAGTACCAGTTCCACCTCCACAGAACAAGCATTCTCTGCCAAATCTTCAGCTAAGAACAAAAGGAAGGCTCAATCTTCTCAGCTGAAAGGCTCTAGTTCTTCTCAGGACAACAAGAAGAAAAAGAACGTTCAGTGCAATTATTGCCATAAGTATGGTCACATGAAGGTTGATTGTTGGGTTCAATTGGCTTCTAAACAAAAGAAGCAGGGAGGGTCTCAACAAAAGGAAAATGTCGCAAAGCACTCTGAGCAGAAAGAATTTGCATTCTATGCTTTTATGGCCAAAAGAACTGCAGATCTAGTAAAATCTTTTGCCTGGTATATTGATTCAGGGGCTTCACAAAATCTTTAACTCATTGTCAAGATTGGTTCACAAAATTCGAACCATTCTCTGATTCTGTCATTTTTGGAGGAGGCGACGAGTACACAGTTGCTGGTAAGGGCACTATCCAGATTCACTCAGGAGGAAGAAATTTACTCTTTCTTGATGTTTACTATGTTCCAAGCATGGAACATAACCTTCTCTCAATCAGTTAGATCATGCGGCACTCTCCCCAGTTAGATGTTTTTAGTTCGTCCACCTGCAGCATCGTTGATAGGGAGACTCGTACTACAATCGCTATGGTACTTCAGGATCATGGTCTGTATAGACTTGCTGATTCCGGTGATTCTCAGGAGCACGCTCTGGCAGCCAGGAGTACTTCCATCAACAAACTTTGGCATCAGCGTTATGGGCACTTGAATGTGCACTATCTCTCTCAACTGTCTCGGGAGGGTTTGGTTGCTGGTCTACCTGAGATCCAAACTCAACATCATGGAGTTTGTGGAGCCTATCAAGCTGGAAAGTAGCATCGGACACCGTTCTCGGATGGTGATTCTTGGCAAGCCTCCAAGGTACTTCAATTGGTTCACGCTGATGTACGTGGACCAATGAACACTCCATCTATTACTGGGTCCAAGTACTTTTTATTATTTATTGATGATTTTAGTCGGAAAATGTGGGTGTATTTTCTCAAACATAAATCAGATGTGTTCAGTACATTTCAGCAATTTAAGGCCTTAGTTGAGAAGGAATCAAGTTCTCAGATTGTTACTCTAAGGTCAGATAATGGGGGGGAGTTTTGTTCAGTTGACTTCTCTTCTTTTTGTGCTACACATGGCATTAAGCGCCAACTCACCACACCATACACCCCTCAGCAGAATGGTGTCATTGAACGTAGGAATCACACCATTACTGAAATGGCTCGTTCTATGCTGGAGTACAAAAATGTACCTAAGAAATACTAGGCTGAAGCAGTTTATACTGCAGTCTACCTCCTGAATCGGTCACCTACACAGGCTGTTAAGAAGATGACTCCAAAAGAAGCCTGGTCAGGACGTAAGCCTAAGGTGGACCATCTGAAAGTCTTCAATTCTACAGCTCATGTATGGATTCTAGAAGCCAAGCATGCCAAGTTGGACTCCAAGAGCCAGACACTTATGTTTACTGGTTACAATGACAATCACAAGGCATACAGGTTGATTGATGTGGAGACAGATCGTCTCATATTCAATCGTGATGTTGTGATTGATGAGACTACTAGTCCATTTCTTCCTACTACCAGTCTTGCGAATCAGCCTATGAAGGTTTCTGATGAGGGTGTTCGTCTTCTGCTTGGTTCCCATGATGGGAGGGCTTTAGAGCATTCTAACTCTAAAGATGAGGAGTCTACCAGTCATGATATTGCACCACCTGATTTTCCTCAGGACTCACATCCAGATGACTTTGTTCCAGAAATCCCAAGAGATGTTGTTTCTCCTATTTCAGATGTTGGTACTTCTACTCGTTGGCCTAAGTGGTGGCTCAAGACTATCAGAGATCTTCACGATGATGAACTCATTGAAGGCAGATCAACTCGTAGAAAGAGCAAGCAGCCAAACACAGTCAATTTTGCTCTTATGGCCAACATCCACAACATCTATGAGCCTCATACATATTCAAAGGCTAAAGGAATTCCAAAGTGGAAAAAGGCTATGGCGACAGAATATCATAGTCTTCTGAAGAATCACACTTGGGTTCTTTTTGATCTTCCTCCTGGGAAGAAACCTATCAGCTGCAAATGGGTTTATAAGGTGAAGTATCATGCCGATGGTATTCTGGATAAATACAAGGCCAGATTAGTTGCTCGGGGATTCACACAGTGGGAGGGCATTGACTATGAGGAGACTTTTGCTCCTACTGCCAAGATGAGCACAATTCGTCTTCTTCTCGCTATTGCAGCCCAATTTGGATGGACAGTTCATCAGATGGATGTCAAGAGTGTCTTCCTCAACAGTGAGTTGCAGGAAGAAGTCTACATGACGCAGCCTCTTGGTTTCAAGGTTGTCGGCAAAGAACATCAGGTATGTAGGCTCGTGAAAGCACTCTATGGACTAAAACAGGATCCCTGTGCATGGTACATCAAGATTGATCAGTACTTGGTTGATCATGGTTTTCAATGTAGTCCTTCTGACAGTAATCTATATGTCAAGCACTTTGGTGATGATATTTTGTTTCTTGTTATCTATGTTGATGACTTGATCATTACTGGAATTCAACACATTTGATTACAACAATCAAACAGGATTTGTGTCAGGCTTTTGACATGACATATTTGGGGCTTCTCCATTATTGCTTGGGTATTGAGGTTTCGCAGACAATTGATAGTATTTTTATCTCTCAGTCTAAATATGCTTGCAGTCTGCTTAACAAATTTCAGCTGCAGGACTGCAAACCTGCCTCCACACCTATGGAGAAGGGGCTGAAGTTGTCAACCAACTCTAATTCACCTCCGGTCGATGAAACGATAATCAGGCAACTAGTGGGCAGTCTCATCTACCTCACAGCCACTAGACTTGACATCAATTTTGCAGTGAGCTACATTTCTCGCTTCATGACAGCTCCAAAAGCTGATCATTGGATTGTAGCAAAGCAAGTGCTAAGATATGTTAACGGCACTTCAGACTATGGCATTTTGTATGGTAGATGCACGGATCCAAAGCTAATTGGTTATCAAACTCCGATTGGGCCGGTTCAGTGGATGATAGAAAATCCACTTCTGGGTATGTATTCAGTTTGGGTACAGGTGTTGTAACATGGACCAGCAAGAAGCAGCAGGCAGTGGCTCTTTCCTCGACTGAAGCTGAATATCGAGGAACCGTTAAGGCAACATGTGAGGCAATTTGGCTCCGCAGGATGCTTTCTGACATGCACATGTCACAAGCACGACCTTCTCCCTTGTACACTGATAGTCAAGGGGTGCTCAAACTGGCCAAAAATCCAGTCTTCCATGAGCGTACCAAGCATGTTGAGCTTCATTGTCACTACATCCACAAGCTGGTAGAAGACGGATCAGTTCAGCTGCAATATGTTCTGACCGTAGATCAAACTGCAGATATTCTCACCAAGTCTCTGAGTCCGGATAAGTTTGTCAAATTCAGGGGGCAACTTGGTGTTGTTGACAGATTGACCATTAAGGGAGGGTGTTAAGATAATATTTAATCTTTCTTTATTCTATTAATGGTCAATATATTAATGTATTTATTTAGTTTAGATATGTAATTGTTGTCTATGTAGTTTCTAGTAGGTAGCAGGTAGGTAGATATTTAATATCTACAGTAGACCTCCATTTCTTTATAATGTATCATCTTTTTTTGTTAATAGAAATGAATGTTTTACCATTCACAAAAGCACACCAATCTAGCTAGGGGATATCTTACAATTCTGAAACTAGAAATCTATGAGGAATTTTGTCTTCGAAGTTTGTAGAGAACCAAAGACATTTCAGCACCATAACATTATCATTATTCAACATGAGCAACAATGAGCCCCAATACCTCATATAGAATTTGGGAGGGAAAAACTTCAATTTAAAATAATTAAATAACTCACTTTCCACCAAATTCCTTTCTTAAAATAAATAAAACCCTTTTCATGTGCAAAGCCCCCCCTTATTCCTCCTAGGCGTCCAAATGGGGAATTAAAATACCTTTTTGAAAAGATATTACACTTAAGTCATCAAAAATAATAATAAAACATTATAACTTAAGTGAATAATTAAATTATTCCACCCCAAGTTGCAGAAAATCCCGAAAGACATCGGAATCCAAATTTGACCATGCCAATATGATACTGAGGCAATAGGAGAATGATAGGAGCCAATTTGGTGACTTACTATAAATAGACATTCTCTCCAAGAAGTTTGGAGAACACCCCAAAAGTCATAAAACACTTCAGAGTCATTCAAATCAATATTGCCCACATAGCTCATTGCCAATAATAAAAACCTTGAACTCCAAAACTGCATCCTCCAAGAACTTTGGAGTTCCCTTGCCTTACCAATTAGCCCACGGGAACTTAGGAAATAGGCTTATAGTCTTTGAACTAATTAAGCCTAAGAAGGGGACATTACAACTTTTTCATCTTATATATTTCATTATAAACAGTTTAAAATATTTTGACAAAACCCTTTTAAAAATTGTCCATTAACTCACTTTCAATGAATATTTAAGTCAAATATGACATATTATCCAAAACTTAAATTTAAAACATAAATAATATTAACTATAAATTATCTTTATATAAATTATATGTTAATGAAAATATATTACTAGTAAAAATATTGGAAAAAATTGAGACTAAACCTTATAAAATTGTGACTAAACACGAAAAAATCGCAACTAAACCTATAGTCTCGAGACTCGCCCGGAAGCGCCCGGACGTGGCGAGTCGCGCTCCGTGCAGCCCTGGCCGCGTCCTGGGAGTGCTGGCGCGGACGCGTCCAGGCCGGACTCGCCGGACGCGCAGCGTCCAGGAGAGTCCCGACCCCTAGACGCGATCGGCGCAGCCAAGTCCAAAAAGGCCAAAATAAAACATAAAGTTAAAGTTTTTTGATTTTTTTTTTGACTTATATTATCTCCTTAGCCCTAAAAGCAACCTCATTTCATTCATTTGGCAAAATAGGAGGAGAAGAGAGAGTTGTGAAGAAAAATAGGAGGAGAAGAGAGGGCAACCAGTTGTGTTGTTGAAGATAAATCCTATTGTATATCATTTGGGAGCTTCATACCAAAGAAGAGGTGTATTGAGGCTCATTACCATCGATTGGGAGGAGTTTCTATTGTATTCCAAACCAAATCTAAGAGGCAGTTTGATTTCACCGGATTTTTTTGTATTTTAACAAATAACCATTGTAATTTGTAAAATCACGTTTTTCCGAATATTTTACAAACCCTACTTGCAACTTAAATAATTTGAGGAAACCCTACCCACATCATTTGCAAATCAAAACCATATTATTATTTTCACAATGTCTCAAACCCTAGTCAGAAAAGACCCTACTTGGAAACATGTTGAAATCTTTCCCGGAATGAAAAGAGGAGACGCAAAATGTAACTACTGCAAAACAATATATCATGGAGGCATAAATAGATTAAAATACCATCTTGCACGCATACCCGCCCATGATGCAGTGGGTTGCACTAAAGCACCTCCTGAGGTTGTTCGTGAAGTGCAGGTGCAATTAGAAACTTTTGAAATGCAAAAAGAAATGAAAAAGACACAGAAGCAGGAGTTGGTGAGTGTTGGAGTTGGACAGGGACTTGGTGCTATTGGAGATGCTTCTTCCATGCCTCCATACCATCCTAGTGATAGTGCTTGTGCTAGTGCTTTTGTTTCTGCATCAGCTATGCCTATGCATTCTAGTAAGCCGGTGGCGCCACCACCTGGTGGCAGTGGCGTGACGCCAGTACTGGCCCCAGAGCTGTGTAAACTAGGGTATCTTTACATTTGCACCACGCGACTACTCTCGGTTCCCAACCGCCGCTGAGAGCATGGGTTGAACAGCGACGCATATGATGCGCAAAAAGACAATTGCGTACTCTTTTGGTACCATCATGACCATTCCCTTCCATGTAGCCAAGTAATTTTTTTCGTTTAATTGTTTTAAAATTTATATTTAAATTTTAGAATCTAGATGTATCTCATTATCGAATTCAAATTTAAAGTTAAAAACTTAAAAACTTTTCATTTTACAATACTTATGTACCTGATTAATTTATTTATGACATGTTTTAGGTCACTCTTCAAAACATGGCTGATGCCATACCATATGTGGGGGTTCAAAGCCCCTAGTGGTAAGATGAATTAGCGGCCCACTTTTGACCTTAAAAGGTGTGGCATGTGAAAGCACACCAGAGGAGCAACAAGTGCCAGTGGGAGGATGATTGGCTGGCACCCATCATGACTCATGGTCAATCGAGCAGGAGAAATAGGATGTCGCTAATTTCCCTAGTTTTCCTCCCGGAGTAATTGTTCTTCCTCAATGCATTGAAATTTGAATTGACTTTAGTGATTAATACCTAATACGTCGATTTATGCTTTTTAATTTATTGAATAATTGGTTTGCTTATTTTCGCGGACACCGTCATGAAGTCCATTGATGCTCGCCTAATTCAAAAATGCCACACCGTGTGTGAGGCTAGCAGAGGAAAGGATAATGGCGTGGGGAATGTAATGTGTGTGCAGATGACAACAGCAAATCATGCTGTCAGCCGGTAGATTATTGGATTGGAGGCACCCTACTATATTTTTGGACTCCATAAGCCCATTGCATTGACCCTATGTTGGAGGATCTTTAAAAGTTCCTGATCAAAACATGTGAAGCAGTAAAACATATGTAAATTTGTATACAATCACACATAGTGCTTAGCCTATGGCAATACACGGATTGAGGAGTTGTCTGCCCTAGCATCACTAGTTTTGCAACAAATTTTATCACGATGCAATTTTGATTCACTGCGGCAGCTTTGGTATGCATAGTTTACTAGTGAGAGTGGTCTTCTATCCTTTTTTAGCACTGCAGTGGATTGTTGTGGCTGATGTATTTTGATGAGCAAGGTTTTTGGACACCAGTGGACGAGATTGTGAAGGTAAAATTTAATTCTTTATTTTGTTTTAATTTTTAATCATATCTTACTTTTATTTGTTTATTTTCGTTCACACTTATTTGTGAAACATGTTTGCACTTTGTAGTTTATTGAGCCTCATATCTCCTCCTACGAAAGTTGCGATGGGGGGAGAAGTCTGCAATGAGCTACATATATGAGGGCATGGATAGCCAAGAGCTATTAGATCAACATGGTGGAGTTGAGGAAGTATCGGTTCCATTTGGGATACTTTCATTGATAGGAGATGGCAAAACCAATTTATAGCCCCTCCATCCATGTACCGCGATGTTTCCCAACCGCCTTCCAATTCCGCTGTGATCTCCGTGTAGATAGAGAAATTCTTAGTGGGCTCTACACGACGATAGAGCGGATGTTGCCCGTTGTTACTACACAGATGGTGCAGGAGATAGATGCCTTCACTAAGGCACAAGGAGACTTCTTTGCACGTCAAATGTGCAAAGATAATAAGACAACATTACTGCCAGGTAAAAATATATTTAAGGGCATAATTTTCATCTTTTTATATTATAATTTATTATTAAATGTTGAACTTGAACTTGAAACTTGAAAAGAGATTGATTTTGTTTCTTTTTCTCATCTCAGATAGTTGGTGGCATATGTTTGGTTCTGATACACCGATCCTGCAAAATATTGCCATTCGTATATTGAGCCAGCCATGCAGTTCATCTGGTTGTGAGCGCAATTGGAGTATGTTTGAGCACATACACTCCAAGAAGCGCAATAGATTGACAGTGGAGAGGATGAATGACTTGGTATATGTTCATTACAACCTTCGCTCAAACACAGAGCTTGACCACTCTACAACCTCATCATTTATAGAGGAGGTTGATCCAGCCCAGTGGATCACCGAGGCCACAAATGCAGTCTTGTGACGAGGACTTGATTGTGACCAAAAAGAGAGAGGTCGTGAGGTTAGCCATGGTCGAGGAGGAGGCTAGAGCACGAGGAACATACTGCTGTCAGGAGAGTGGCATGGAGAGTCAGCACACGCAAAGACTATGGGTCAGCTGCAACATCATCCAGGACCCTTAGACGCCTTCGTAGGAAGGATGTTGGCTCCACTATGCCATATGGGCATAGAGTCATAGACTTATAGTTTGTTTTACTTTTGATATTTCATATTTGTATGGAATTTGATGTCATGGATTTCATATTCCATGAGTTTTGTATACATTTGACTAATTTTATATATCTAAGTATGATATTTCCTTCAAGTAACTACAATTTGTGTACTTTATACTTATGTAATCGTTGTATACTTGTGCATGTGATCAAATTTGCTTTTATTTGTGTTGTATTCAATAAAGGGTGCTTGAAACAAGTTTTAAATCCTTAAAAATCTCTAAATTTCTAGGGTTTTTTCAACTTTTTTTCATTTTGCCGCGTCTGAGCCGAGTCCAAGTCCCGAGTCGCCGAGTCGCACGCTGAGTTGCCCTCGCCAAGTCCGAGCCGCATCCGAGTCTCGTTACTATGACTAAACCTTACAAAATAATGACTAAATGCAAAAAAATTAGAACAAATCGAGGAAAATCAATCAAACACAGCTGTCAACATTTTTAATAAAAAATTGTGTTTTTTTAGAGGTAAAAATCAGGAACTTAGCCGTTTCGCGATTAATCGTGATTTCTTACCGATTTATGCTTCAATGGTCCAAATGCCCTCAACAGCAAGGCAAATAGCTAGGAATGACTGATGCAATAGCAAATGATGATGGTGCATCTCTATAATGACCAAAAACATGCAAATGGCAGCACTAGGGCTATGTATTTTCCCCAAAGAATGGTGCAGCTCCTCTGAAAATGATGGTACAGGCCCTAATTGAGGGCGGTCAGCCTCCAAACAGTAGCAAAGGAGTGTGCTAACCTTGAAACATGCAATAAATGTCAATGAAAACATCTACTTGATGTGGCTCTCCAAATTTAGAAGAGAATGATGGTAGAAACAAGAATAAATATTCTGAAAATTAGCAATGAAACCTTCCAAAATCATGAACACCTAAATTTGCTTGCAAATCCAATCGCTCCAAATCTGAAAATGATCAAAATCAGCTCACATGCAATCCCTAATTGGAACTCCCAATGTTGGAGATGAGGGTTTTTGTCCTCAAATCCGATTATGAAAATCCAAGAGGGGTTTCATCCTCCAAGATCTTCAATCAGCCAACGTTTTTGTCCTAGGTTGAGTAAAATGAACACAATACTCAAATCTTTGAAAATTAGGATTACAAAATGAAAACAAAATATGATGCCCAAATGAATCTAAGCACATCATTTATACAACATTCCAAAATAGGCCCATGAGTCCAATTCCCTTAAGCATTTAAAAAAATACATATTTTAATATTAGTGTTTAAAAATTAAAACACTTTTTATTTCAATAATAATATTATTAAGTTGCCCCTTAAAATAGAAATTACCAGGCCAAACTTAAATATATTATTAATTATTTCCCTCGCATTATCCTTTAGCTTATGGGAAACGGGAATACCTACAAGGGAAATAATTAATAATATTATTTTTCAGTGGATCTAGTAATTTCTAATTTAAGGGTCAACTTAATAATATTATTATTAAAATAAAAAGTGTTTTAAACACTAATATTAAAATAAAAGTATTTTTAAACAATTAAGAAAATTGGACTCATGGACCCATTTTAGAGTGCTACATAAAGGAGGCACTTGGATTCATTTCATCACCATATTTTTTCTTCATTTCATAATCCAACTTTTTAGGAATTTGAGCATTGTATTCAATTTCACTACCAAGGACGAAAACCCTTGGCAATTTGGAGATCTTGGAGGATGAAAACCTTCATCTCCCTTGGGGCAGTTCCACCCAAGAATTGCATGTGAACTATATTTGATGAGAAACAACAAAAGAAATCTCCGAACCTTTAGCATAAGTAGAATAAATGGCCACTCAATCTTATCATAGGCTTTCTCAAAATCTAAAAGAGCTATACCAGCATTTTGTTTAGAATAATTAGCCCAACCCATCCCTTCCCAACTTCTGATCAAATTATCAAGAATATATCTCCCCCTTCACAAAACTGGATTGAGAGACACAAATAACATTAGGCACCACTTTCTACATCCACAATGCAAGAATTTTAGCAAAAAAATTGCATGAAACATCCAATAAGGTTATAGGCCTCCAATTGTTCATATGAGAGGGGCCACCACCTTTAGGGATAAGCTTAATAATACCCTTACTAATATTCTTACCCAAAGAGCCATTGACAATGGATTCATTATACACTTCAAGTAAAATTCTGTTAATTTGGCTATTGTTTGCTTTGTAAAATTCCACAAGTAATCCATCACACCTGGAAGCTTTCCCCTTTTTCATGTGGCAAATAGCATTAGAAACCTCATCAAGAGAACACTGAGCTAATGCAATTGAATTACTATGACTGACATTGCTAGGAACAACTTTAGCCACAGAACTTCTAGCATTAAGAACAGAATCATTAATATCTCCCAAGCAAAAAGGTTACCATAAAAATTAGAGAAGGCACATCTAATATCAGAATCCCCCTTTAACTAAATGCCATTCATACTAATAGCATAAATACTTTCCCTTGCATGCTTAGCTTTCAGATATTTTAAAAAAACTTAGACCCTCTATCTCCCAAATGAAGCCACATAAGTCTAGATCTATATCTAGCAACTATTGCCTTATAAAATTGGTCACACCTCAAAACATGTTTAATTCAGCAGCCTCATTTTGCAAATTGACATCAAAAGGACTATCACCCACAATCTTCTACGTCTTTCAGCTCTACTTTTGCCCTTATATCTACCAAAAATTTTCATAAAGAAAATAATAGAGTCAATAGCTTTACCCTCCTGCTAACAAAGGAACCCTCTAAAAATTTACCAAAATTTAATACCCAAAGATTGTACAAAGTATTAGCACAAGCGGGGTCTTTCAAATGAGAAATATTCAACTTATAAAGTCCTTTAAAGATACAAAGAGATTTAGGAGGATAGAAGATAGGAAACAGCTCAATCTCCACTAGATGATTGTATGACAATGCAACAGGGAGGAGCTGCACCAAATTGTTTTTATGGACTGGAGGAATGTAAAAGAAAGATTTATCCACCATAAACCTATCTAACCTCAAAAAAACTCTTTTATCAGATTTTTGGAAATTAGACCATGTAAACCAAATTCTTTTGCTATCCCCCCTTACGACCAAACAAAGGGTCAACCAAATTCTTTCTCCTCTAAAATTAATCCCAAAAAGGCTTCTCATTTCCTTTCCACTCAAATTTGCACCCAAAAACCTTATCCACAGTACTCTCAATCATATTAAAATTCCCACCCACAATCCAAGGAATATCCTTTATGTTCAAAGCCAACCAATTCCATAAATATGCCCTATCTTTATACCTATTAGAAGCATAAAAGAACAGATACAAAAATTATTACTATTAATATTTGATTAAATCCATACAACTCTGCAACAAGGAGAAGATCCATGACCAACATCATTCTAACCCAAAGAAGGATTAAGAAGAGTAGAAACACCCCCCTCCAGAAGGATTAAGAAGAGTGGAAACACCCCCCTCCCTTTAATATGCTTAGATGAAAAAACAACTGAAGTTAGGCCAAATAACTTTACAAGCCCCTCCCAGATAAATTCCAACAAATTTAGCCTCTTGAGCAACGAACAGTCAAGGCTAGATCTAGTTTAACAAAGAGATGTAACAAAATATTTTTTTCATGTGCCTCATGGCCTCTAACTTTCCAACTAAATAACTTCATCAAAATAAATCAAAAAGAGGGAAGAATATTAACTAGAATGGGAGATATTTCCACCCTTATACATCTTTTCAAAATAAAAAGGAGTATCATTTACTTTTCGCCCCTCCTAAAGAAGCTTTGAGTTTATACTCTTCCATAGGAACATCACATAGATCATGCTCTCCCAAGACAAAACCAAAACTACCATCTACCAAGGTAGTTTTTTGCCTTTTAGAACATTGTTTACCATTCTTAGGCCCTAGGTCAATTTTAGCCCCCAACCCTTTAGAAGAAATTTGTAATGAAGGCTTTTGTTTACAAAAGCTTACTAAACGTCCTGAATTTTCCCTGCCAACTAAAGTTCTTTGATTATTTTCATTTACTAACGAATCTGGATAAGTCAAAGAAGAGGCTGTAGAAGGCATACCCAAACCAAAAGACATAATAGGAATTGCAAGAATAATAATGTCGTCTGCAATATTTTCTTTAGCTATTTGAGGGGGTAAGGCCGCATTAAAGTTATTCAAATTATCTATATATTTATATCCCTGGAACTATCACCCAAATTAACATTACTCACACTTAAATCTCCAAAAATTTCAACAAAGTCTAAAAATTTCATTCCCATTTCTTTTTAACAAAGGACAAGCAGACCTCAAATGACCATTCCTTTTACAATAAAAACAAGCATTTTATCTTCCCAAACAATTTATTTAATTTTCTACAAAAGCCCATGCAATGGAACAGAAATAAACTCCAAAAAAGAGCAACATTATGTTTCTAAGAAATCAACACTCTTGCATTCTAATGAAGAAGAGAAACTTTGGTATCTTCCACTTTGATAACTTCACCCAAAGATTTCAACATTCATGGCAACAAAAACCACAAAGAAGGTGTTAGTGTTTGTAGCTTAGGGAGATATTTTCTCCTAAGTTAATATAATAAATGATTATTAAGGCAAGTCGGCCTTATTACAAAATCATATTTTATATTTGCTATTTATCAAAAAGGCCGACCTAGATAAAGGGTCACCTAGGTTGGTATATATTCAAGGTGATGTTATTTCATCAATTCATTCTCATCTTCATTCGCACCTTCAAGAAGCAGTTCGATCTTCCAGCAGCAGATGGCCATCCTTGAGAAGCAGATCAGATTGCCAGGAGTTTTATACTCAGTTGTATTAAGAAGAGATTCTCATCATTTATTGTATCAAGTTCGCCCTTGAGAAGGGTCTGATTGTAAAGCAGATTTCTGCTCTTATTCATCTGATGTATATATATATGAGATATATTTTTTTGCTGGGTTTTTCTCCCTCGAGTTGGAGGGTTTTCCCAGGGTAAAACTGTTGTGTTATTTGTCTCATGTGTTGCATTTTCTGATTGCTTACATTTCTGATCTAAAACTAACATGGTATCAGAGCGGGTCTAAGAAAAGATCTGATCTGAATTATTTAAGCAATCCAGGTGAGGCGATTACCATTCATGAGGGAGTCGAGACCATTTAAGTAATACAATTCAAAGTCATGGATAGCATAAAGGTGATCGATACTTGGCAAGGCACACATCAAACCAATGCAACGGAGATTATGATTGAAGATCATCGTCAGTGTTCAGAATTTCAATCTGTAGTTTGATATTGGACCATACAGATTGTGGAGATTAAGACAAGCCGAGAGAAAATAATATCAAGCGATTGGCGGCATCGGGAATAGGTGTTTGCGGTGCCAATAGCATTTGTGGAATTTGGAGATGAACCAATATCAAGTGAGAATATAGCCATTGTAACGGGTGTTGCTTTTGGGTGTCACTTTGAGTTCAATGCTGAACGGGAAGAATTCTCTAATGAATATTATTACATGGAATGCACTCATGTAGTGGACATGGCATCAGGTTTAACTTACCGAGTTATTATTGATGGCATATGAACTTTGGTGGATACATATTATCGAGAAGAATTCATAGATGTCGATTGGTGAGGACTTGTCCTATTCACACCGAGTCAGTGTAGGACGGGTCAATGCATAACTGTTTAAAAGTATCAAGCGATAGGCATAACTATAGACGGGTCGAGTATTTTTAATAATCAACGGATATCAGATTTATTCATATTTTGGTGCATTCATAATCTGTTTGGTAGGCATCTTGAATGTGGGTCATATTGACTGATGAACGGAATTACTAATGGCGTCATTCATATATATTGTATCTGCTACCACAAGACAGATTCGGGATATTATATGCAATGTTTGGTATGATACTTCAGAACAAATGAAGGAGCATTTGGGTTTGAAAGAAGACATAGGACCAAACAACGTTCCTGAGGAAAGTGTTGCTGCTGCAGAAATCTGCTTCCACTCTCCAACTACCTGAAGACGGCAAGCGGGTGGGGCGGATCAATAAATTGTTGAAACCTGAGGAAATTCAAGAACAGTGAACAAAGTATTTTGTGGTTGTGCTCTTATTGAATTCTCATCCGAGAAAGAAGCTAATGTCATCTATAAACTGAAGCTGGCCTACGATGGTGCAGAATTGGAGTTTAAATCAAATTAAAGGCATTTTCTCTGTGTGGCAGAGTTGATAGCTTGATTGGAGGATTGCTATCGATATTGTGCTGGAAGACTATTTGGAGACCCTGTTTGAAGCCCTCCTGTTCTTCTATTCAAGGATTCTGAAATCAGGATTAAGATGTGGTAGTAGTGATCAATATTGCAAATCTGAAGCAGACTTAGATGCAAATCTAAAGTGAGTGTTTTTTTTTAAGAAGATATTGCACTTGCACAGAAGGAGAAAACATTTAACAGCTGGGAAGAGACTGCAAGACAAGTGCTTGACTGCAACTGTAGAATTGACCAACATAAAGAGATAAGTATTTTATGTTTGAATAAAGATCATGAATTTTTTTATGTAGTTAACAATAATTTTGGGAATAGTGAATCATGTATGCTTCTAAGCATTGGTCTATATATTTTTTGGGGCAGTTGATTCTATTATTAATCTCTCTAAAATGCTTCCAGGACGGATCAAGGAGCAAAAGGATAATGAGAGATTGCATAAGGAATTCAAAGAGAGGAAGAGCTTGAGGCATCCTGTGATGAAGTCATGCCGACTGGAGAAATGAACAAGCATGGAGTCATAGCTTGCAGCCATGGGACTGAGTTGGCGGCACTTAACTTCACTAGAGTCATCTCTCGAAGAGGAAGAACCTATACAGATTGTGATCAGTTTCTTCGAAGAGGAGGAATTAACATTCAGAGGAAGTCTGACAAACCAACAGAGGCAACCTTGGACAAGGAGGTCAGGAGGTTGATACAAGAACTTGGAGCTTCAGAGGGAGTCACATCATCATGAAGATTTGTTGCAATGTATATTTCTCTGTGACGGAGAAGTATGAGGTAAAAGCCCTTGTAGTGTATATTTCTCTGTGACGGAGAAGTATGAGGTGAAAATATAGTGTCTTCTGATGGTGTGTATTTCTCTGGTGAAATCTCAGTGATGATCTCTGGTCAGTGAACCCCTTGTACTTGTGTTTTTCCACACATGGGAGTAGCCATGGTGGACATCATGTTGAGAGACTCCATGACGACATCACGTTGAGAGACTCTATGATGGGCACTTGTACATGTGTTTCTTTTCACACATGGGAGTAGCCATGGTGGACGTCATGTTGAGAGACTCCATGACGACATCACGTTGAGAGACTCTGTGATGAACCTTTGAGCTTTCCACAAATGGGTGTAGCCATTGTGGGCGTCATGTTGAGAGACTCCATGACGAAGATATCTGGAAAATACCTCCCTAGCTAAGAGGGAGTGTTAGTGTTTGTAGCTTAGGGAGATATTTTCTCCTAAGTTAATATAATAAATAATTAAGGCAAGTCGGCCTTATTACAAAATCATATTTTATATTTGCTATTTATCAAAAAGGTCGACCTAGATGAAGGGTCACCTAGGCTGGTATATATTCAAGGTGATGTTATTTCATCAATTCATTCTCATCTTCATTCGCACCTTCAAGAAGCAGTTCGATCTTCCAGCAGCAAATGGCCATCCTTGAGAAGCAGATCAGATTGCCAGGAGTTTTATACTCAGTTGTATTAAGAAGAGATTCCCATCATTTATTGTATCAAGTTCGCCCTTGAGAAGGGTCTGATTGTAAAGCAGATTTCTGCTCTTATTCATCTGATGTATATATATATGAGATATATTTTTTTGCTGGGTTTTTCTCCCTCGAGTAGGAGGGTTTTCCCAGGGTAAAACTGTTGCGTTCTTTGTCTCATGTGTTGCATTTTCTGATCTAAAATTAACAGAAGGCAGCACATTGCTCAATTCAATCCACTTAGGCAAGGATTTCAAAACAGTGTCATCAAGATTCAAAATTGTAATGGTGAAATCTTCGATACATTAAATGAAGAGATAAACACTCTTCTTATAGATTTTACAATACAAATGTTTCTAAAAACATAGTTTCTAAAAAGAAACAGTATCGAAGAAAATAATAGAAAGAATCTAAACTAATCTAATAGATTACAATATTACAATATTGACCCATAATAATAATCTAAATATTATTTTAATACCCTCCCTTAATTGTCAACCTATCAACTACACCAAGGTGCCCCCTAAATTTGGCAAACTTATCTGGGCTCGGAGACTTGGTGAGAATATCAGCAATCTGATCCTCAGTTGGAACATTCTACAATACCACTGATCCATCTTTGACAAGCTGGCGGATGAAATGACAATGAAGTTCAACATGCTTGGTCCTTTCATGGAAGACTGGATTTTTGGCGAGTTTTAGCACCCCTTGATTGTCACAGTACAAGGGGGAAGGCTCTACTTGAGACATTTGCATGTCAAAAAGCACCCTTCAAAGCCAAACTACCTCACAAGTTGCTTTAACAGTTCCCCAATATTCAGCTTCAGTCGAGGAAAGAACCACTGCCTATTGTTTCTTGCCGGTCCATGTAACTGCACCTGTACCCAAACTAAATACATACCCAGAAGTAGACTTCCTATCATCAACAAAACCTTCCCAATCTGAGTTTGTAAATCCATACAGAATGCCAAAGTCGAAAGTGCCTTTCACATATCTTAGCACATGCTTCGCTACAACCCATTGTTCAACTTTAGGGGCTATCATGAAGCGAGAGATGTAGCTCACCACAAAACTAATGTCAGGTCTAGTGGCAATGAGGTAAATGAGGCTGCCTACTAGTTGCCTAAATGTTGATTTATTTTGCACAGGCGAATCTGATTTTGTTGATAGGTTTAGCCCTTTCTCCATAGGTGTAGATGCAGGTTTGCAATCATTCATTCTGAACTTATCAAGTAGACTGCGAGCATACTTGGACTAAGAAATATAGATGCTATCAGCTGTCTGCTGAACCTCAACACCAAGACAATAATGGAGAAGTCCCAAATTTGTCATGTCAAATGATTGACTAAGATTGTGTTTGATCTCCTCAATCAGATGTTCTGAGCTGCCAATAATGATCAAGTCATCACATAGACAACAAGCAAAAGAATATCATCACCAAACTATTTGACATACAAATTAGAGTCAGAAGGGCTCCTCTAAAAACCATGATCAACAAGGTACTTATCAATTTTCATGTACCAAGCCCGTGGAGCTTTTTTAAGGCCATAGAGTGCTTTCACTAGTCTGCATCCCTGATGTTCTTTACCAACAACCTTGAAACCAAGAGGTTGTGTCATGTAGACTTCTTCTTGTAGATCACCATTGAGAAATGCACTCTTAATGTCCATTTGATGGACTTTCCATCCAAACTGGGCTGCAACAGCAAGGACAAGCCGCATAGTACTCATTTTGGTTGTGGGAGCAAAAGTCTCCTCATAATCAATGCCCTATGTCTGTGAGAACCCTTTGGCTACTAACTGAGCCTTATACTTATCAAGGGTTCTGTCATCCTTGTACTTAACTTTATACACCCATTTGCAGCCAATGGGCTTCTTCCCAAATGGAAGATGGGAGAGGACCCAAGTGTTATTCTTCAAAAGGCTATGATGTTTAGCTTCCATATCCTTTTCCCCCTCAGGTATGCCTTTAGCCTCTGAATATGATTAAGGATCAGAGATGTTGTGAAGGTTGGCCATAAGAGCAAAATTAACTGTATTAGGTTGCTTGCTCTTTTTCCGAGCAGATCTACTCTCAATCAATTCATCATCACGGAGATCACTAATGATTTTAGCATACCATTTAGGTCAGAGAGTAGAAGTACCAATATTTGAAACAGGAGGAACAACATGCTTATGTCCCGTTTTAGCACTTCACTTTTGGTGATTGGTAGCTATTCGGTGTCTTTGTCGGTGAATTAAATTAAATTAGGGTTTAAGTATTTGATAGGTTCTCTTGATGAAGTTAGGGGTTTAAGCTTGTGGAGTTTGGTTGTTTTGGATTAAGTTCCTTCACGGGTTTTTCGAGCTTTGATGCGACTTACAAGCTGCGTCGGACAACCTTTCCGAACTTACTATTTTTAGTAAGTTATGACGGCTACATCTCGGAGTTTGGGATTTTGGAGTGCGGATTCTTTCTGGGTTTTCAGAAAGCTTCGCAAAGGTGTCGCATGCAGTTTGATCCGAGCGACTTTCCGAATTTACTATTTTTAGTAAATTCTATTTTTGGCAGTGGTCCAGTCAGCACCAGCTCAGTCAACTTTCCTCTTCTAGCAGTTCATTGGGTAATTCTGAATTTTGGCTTAAGGGGTTCATTTTGGAGGAATAAGTATTTTAAAGACAATAATGTTTTATTTTATAAAATAACCCCTTGTCCTAGTATTATGACTTTAAGTTGTTTTAAAGAAGGGGACCTTGAGGGGTATTGTCTCATGAAGGAAATATTTTATATTTCTAAAGTCAGAAAATATTACTTGGAGAAAAGGACGCCTTTTTATGAAGGAAAAGATTTTAAAATAAAGAAATATTAACTTCATGAAAGGGGGGCGCCCAAACTGGAGGGAAAAGAAGACAGTTACAAAATTGAAAATTAGGGTTTCTTTCTAGAAGCTTCCGGAGGGTCCTCTCAAAATTATAAAAGGGAGCTTTGGGTCTTCATTTGGACATCTTATGACTTCTATATTGTTATGCTGCCGAAATGGTAACAGGATCGCTTCGAGGAATGAATGCCTCCTAGCCTTGGCTTGACTTCGTGCTTGAGAGATAGCACCTAGTGGAGAGGTTTGCTTGTTTGAGTGACATTTTGTAGTGAGGTTTGCATTTGTAGTTTGGGTTTACTTATGTAGTTCAGTTTATTGCATTTTATGTCATTTTCTGAAGTTGCTGATAACAAGGCTGAATCTATAGTTTCACTCATAAATCAAAAAATACAAAGAGTTGTTCTGGGTATTGTCTCATTGGTTTTCTCTGTTGGAAGAGACCCTTCATGAATATTTGCAGATTTTAATACGAAGTTTATGATTTTATAAAGCAAATTCGTCATTCCTTGTAGGGCGCCCTTTCTGGAGTGCTTTGGGATCCGTGCCATTAATTAATAGCCACTTTTAGCTGTCCTTTCTCATAACTAAACTAGGCGCCATCTTTTTATAGGTCCATTGCATCAAATTTGAAGTCTTTTGGGTCTGTTTTGAGTGATATATGAGCATTTTAGTGAGTCTAAGGGGTGCTGGTTCAGTCATTCATGTTGCTGGTCTGTCAGACCAGACTTGGAAAAATTGCATTTTAGTGTGGCTAGAGTGCTAAATAGTCATATTAGACCATGTGGAGGACATACTTATCATTGCAGCAAATTGAAGAGATCTAATCCGTGTTTTTGCAGGCATTCTCCATCATATTGTAAGCTACACAGTAGTACTGTCAGCATTTCTTCATTCTGGCTCTTTATGTTTTGGTAATTGCCCACTGCATAAGTGGAAGAGGCTGGCTTGCCGCCTATCTATAGTTGAATTGCATTGTAATATCTTCCATCTCTGCCCTATGGTAGCTCCATTCCCACTCTGGGTTTGAAAGCACATTCTGGGTGTTGAGTTTATTTTGAAGTTGCATTTGTATTTCTTTAAATCTCCACCATATGGTCGCCTCATTCCATTTTGGTTTGGGTAACACATACTTGGTGTTGAGTTACTTTCAGTTGCAGTTCTGATTTATTGTACTGACGATCCTCTTGCCATATGACAGCCTCTCTCTTGTTGAGATTGAGTGCGCATTCTTGGCAAAGAGTTATATTGTAACTGCTGGTTTGATTTATCTAACCCTAACGGGTGTGTTGCATTGCTGATTGTAATTTGAGAATTGAAAAAAATTGGACCGGTTCATTCTGAGAACAACATCACTAGGGGTGGTTGGAACAAAATCAACTGGATTAGGATCTAGATTGTCTTGAGGAGGGGCGGGTGGTGGAACATTCTACTAAGGTGCCTACACAACTGCAGAATCCCTCCCATTAGGTGGAGCTAGGGGAAGACAAACACCCAAATCAGAAGCCTACACAGACTGATCCTCAAGGCTCACAGAAGGAGAAGACTGATAGAAAGGGCCACTATTTTCATTAACCACAACATCTCAATTGAAGATGAGACGATCTGTATCTACATCAATCAACCTATATGCCTTATGATTCTCACTGTAACCAGTTTACAAGAGTTTCTAGCTTTTTGGAATCCAACTTAGTGTGCTTGGCATCTAGAATCCACACGAGCAGGTAGAGCCAAAAAAATTTAGGTGGCTGATCTTAGGCTTGCGTCCAAACCAGGCTTCTTCAGGAGTCATCTTCTTAAGGGCACGAGTAGGAGACTAGTTTAGAAGATAGACTACAATATAAACTGCTTTAGCCCAAAATTTCTTAGGAACAACTCTATGCTCTAGGATAGAACGAACCATTTCAATAATGGTGCAATTCCTACGCTAAACGACACCATTCTACTGAGGGGTGTAGGGTGTGGTAAGTTGGTGCTTAATGCCATGTGCAGCACAAAAACTAGAGAAGTCAGAAGAACAAAACTCCCCCCCATTATCAAACCTAAGAGTGACTATAGGAAAGTCTGACTCTTTCTCAACTAAGGCCTTAAACTGCTGAAATATACCAAACACCTCTGATTTGTTTTTAAGAAAATACACCCACATTCTTCTACTAAAATCATCAACAAATAACAAAAAATACTCGCAACCAGTAACGGAAGGAGTGTTCATTGGTCCACATAAATCAGTGTGAACCAACTGTAATACCTTGGAAGCTCTCCATGAGTCACCATCTGAGAATGGAGTCCGATGCTACTTTCTAGCCTGACAAGCTTCGCATACTCCATGATTCTGAGTCTGAATTGCAGGTAGGACACCAACTAGATCATCTCGAGATAGCTGAGAGAGATAATGCATATTCAGGTGCCCATAACACTGATGCCAGAGGTTGTTGATTGAAGTGCTCCTAGCTGCCAAAGTGTGCTCTTGAGAATCACCAGGATCAACAAGTCTATATAGACCATGATCCTCAAGTCCCTAAACAACTATAGTGCGAGTCTCTCTATCAACAATGCTGCATGTATACATGCTAAAAATAATATCTAGATGAGGAGAGTGAGTCATGATCTGACTAACTAAATGTAAATTCATCTCCATGCCAGGTACAAAGTATACATCGAGAAATATTAAATTTCTCCCTCCAAAATGAATCAGCACGTTGCCCTTTCTGACAACAATATACTCTTCGCCTCCTCCAAAGATAACATAATCTCTAAATGGCGTGCACTCGATGAACCAATCTTGACAGAGTGAAATGTCAAGATGCACCTAAATCAATATACCAAGCAAAGGATTTAACAGGATCTGCGGGACTCTTGGCCATAAAGGCATAGAACGCAGGCTCCTTTTGCTCAATGTGCTCTACAACATGGGCTTTAGGTTTAGACTCTCCTTGCTTGTTCTATTCAAAAGCCAAGCATTTCTGGCAATCTTTCTTCATGTGATCATACTTGTGGCAATAGTTGCACTGAATGTTCTTCTTCTTGGAAGAATCCTGGGATTGAGCTTGGCTGGGTTGCTGAGAGGGCTGATTCTTTCCCTTATTCTTTTGAAATGTCTTGGCAAGAAATGCCTATTTTGTGGAGGATGAACTAGCACTGCTACCGAACTGTCGTTTCCATCGATCCTGCTGCAGAAGTTTGGTGCAAAGATCTGAAAACTTCAAATCAACATTAGTTGAGGCAATGTTGAGTGTCTCAATAAAGTGCTCATAAGATTTTGGCAAACTCTTCAGAGTGATGACTACCATATCTTCCTCCTCCATCTTCCGACCAATAGCCTCAAGTTGATCACAAATTTCTTTGATTTTTGTTAAGTGCGCCCACAGAGTTGTTTTCTCATCCATCATGATAGAGAACAAGTTCTTTAAAAAGAACGCTCGGCTCTTGTCGGATGTTTCATGAAGATCTTTCAAAAGATCCCAAATTTCTTTAGTTGATTTGCCAGACGATACCTGAGGCAACTGGTCATTAGTGACAGACAGCTTAATAAGCATCACAGCTTCCCGATTTTGCTCATCAAACTTTTCTTGATCCTTATCTATCGTTGTAGGTCTTGTCTTGTTGACCACAATAATTTCGTCAAAGCATTAATACTCAAAAATGATCATATGCTACTTCCAAGTGCTGTTGCGGTCGTTGAATTTATGACTACCCTCCAACATAATGTGAGACAAAGAGGCCATTTAAAAAAAAAAACAAATTTTGACAGGAGAGAGGTACAAAAACCCTCGAACACTAAAATCTGTCAAAAAATGAGGCACAGCAAACTAGGTCACTATATGAGAGACAAAACTGGCACAAGACTCGCGCTTCTGTCAAAAACATATAGGTGGAGCTCAGAAATGGTAGAAACCACAAAGAAAGTAGTCATGATCCTTGCAGAAGGAAAAGATGAGTTTCTAAGCTCGCACACGTAGGAAAAAGAAATGCCCAGAGATGTGAAAGGTCATCCGACCAGGAGGAAGCAACACTCACGTGGTTTTCAGCAAATCGCCCAGGAAAATGCACAACTCCATCACAAATTCAGATGTACAAACCAATATGAAAATCTGCTAAAGAAAAAATGCGATTTTGGTAAAAAAAATCACCTAGAAAAGTCCACCCACGAACTACAGGAAAATCCATCTCAGACAGGCATGAAAAATCCACAATTTTTAAAGAAAAAATGCCCAGAAAAAAAAAAAATCGTGGCAAGAAACAAATGCATGCAAGGAGAGAACGTGAGAAGCAAGGAGAAAACGACGCCCAGAACGCCCATGATAATTTTTAAAAAACAGGGCCGAAATCACGAAATAGAAGCTTCCTGAAACCCACGAAATTACCAGGGAGAAAACGCCCGATAAATCCACACAATTTGTTTCAGGTAACGCGCCAAAAGAACTTTTGACTCAACTTCTAGAAAACAAGATCCACAATTTTTAACTTTCCCGCTCTAATACTATGTAATGGTGAAATCTTCAATATATTAAATGAAGAGGTAAACACTCTTCTTATAGATTTTACAATACAGATGTTTCTAAAAACATAGTTTCTAAAAAGAAACAATATCGAAGAAAATAATAGAAAGAATCTAAACTAATCTAATAGATTACAATATTACAATATTGACCATTAATAATAATCTAAATATTATTTTAATAAAAATAGGATCCCAAGTAAAGGTTCGAAAGAGTGATTTACCAATATTCAAAAAGCCTTTATTAATAATTCTATACTGCATATTGCTATTCTTAAGACCAAAAAAATAGGCCTTTCTACAACATTCAACAAAATGACATAGACAGACCTAGTTTTTTTCCCTAGATAGAAGCCCGCCATTTAACAAAAAAATTCTAAGAAGGCAAAGTGTAAGGGGTCAAGCAAACAAAGAAAATACCAGTGGATTTGAACCTGAATCCTTCCTTTTTGAAGACCCCAATCATTTTTTTCATTAGAAACCAAATAGAGAATAGCCAAATGCTCACCTTTTGCGCCTTCATCTTTGCCTTGCGCTTGAACAGCCCCACATCATTAACCACAAATTCTACTCCTATAGAAACCAACAGACCTTCACCATCAACAAGTACATCTTGAATGACCTGCTACCACCAATAACTCCATTTACACCCTTCTCGACAATTGCATCCCCCCACATCTAAACATCGTGAAAAGCTCACACAAAAACAATTAATGCAAGGGCTAGTGGCTATCGAGGAGATGGAGAAACCAAACCATTTCAATATTAGAAAATAGCCCACCAAAAATGACCACAAAACAAATACAAAAATGAAACAAAAACAACAACAAAGATGACAATGGAGGAAGACCCTTCGACTTCCAACACCATAAGCAACACTCTCCCTTTCCCTTAAGTTAAAACAAATAAAAAAGTAATTATTACTTTTTAAATTCTTTTCACATAAGTTCAAGAATCAAAAACAAAAAGTGTATAGCTAATTTGGTTTTTTTTATTTAAAAAAGAAAAATTATATTAATTTATTTTAATGCACTTTTTTGGAGCAAAGTAAAAAAATAAAATAAATTATTTGTAAAAACTACAAGCCATTTATTGTCTTTATTGTCTTGAGGTACTTCTTCTTCTCTAAAACCTTTGTTTACGGTGAACACTTCTATTTTACTAGTTTTTTACTCAAAATTCTTCATAATTCCTACCAGATTTTCATCCTTTATTCTCACCCTGCACAATTTGCTCTCCTCCTATTTGAAATGTCTTACTAGATACCTTTTTATTATTGCTATTTACTTTTGGCAAGATCATAATAATTTTTTTCTTTTGTGTTTTCCTAAGTTTTCGGGCCTACCTACACCTTAGGATCCCTTTGCATTGTTTTGTGTTCACGAAGACCAGCCTTTCCTCTGTGTTCACTATGTTTGCTTGAGGGAATCCTTTCATGAAACAGCTCCAAGCTCTTGCTAAATAAACGATGGGTGTACTAGGGTAAGAAGCTACAAGTTCATTTGTCAAATGGAGGGTTTGATTCCAAGGGGATCTCAAACCCTGTGGATATAAGAAACTTATCAGAGGGCCGCTTGGCTGTATTTGAGACCCATTTATGGTTTTAAAGTTGTTCGCAGCACACTCCACTACACCCAAGGGTTTTGGGTGTTTGTTTTCTTTTGAAATTTGTGTCTACTCCACGATGGACCCTGGACACACCAGGGCTAAGTTTTCCTTCAAACCCACTTGTTTAACAACCATGTTTCCTTCTAATGTGACGTGGCCAGTTTGCAAAAAGGAACAAGAAAAACTTATAAAAAAGGGTAACAAAAGAGAACAGTGATAGCACAGGGAAAACCTGTTCCCAAATGCCTGCTCAGTTGTTGCCTTGTTCCTCGTGTCATTTTGTGTTCAACGCCTGCAATGTTAGTGTTGTAGCTGTGGGAGATATTTTTCTCCTTAACATATTGTGTTCAAGGCAGGTCGGCCTTCTTTTTTAAATAAGATTTGCATTTTCTAGGTCGGCCCTAGAAAGAAGGTCGCCTAGTTGAGTATTTATAGAGGATGGAGTTCTCTCACTTTGGCATCAATTATTCAACTCAAGTTCGCCATTCTCAGCAGCAGTTCGCCATTTTAGTAGCAGATTTCATTCAAAAGAAGTATCATCATTTGTGGAGAAGTGTCTCCATTTATTGTATGTGGCTCAGCCTATACTAGGGCCTGATTTGTATGCAGTTTTCTGCACTTATTCATCTGATATATATAAAGAGATCATTTTGCTGGGTTTTTCTCCCTCGAGTAGGAGGGTTTTCCCAGGGTAAAATTGCTGTGTTCATTGATCTGTGTGTTGTATTTCTGCTTATCTACATTTCTGATCCTAAAACTAACATGCAAGACCCTCCGCATCCATGTTCCCTCTTTCCTTGAATTGTGTTCCTTCTTTCTTATGTTCATTCTTTAATGTTCAATGCCTGACAGAGCCCACCATTCTCTCTTGCCTCTTTTAAGGACCCAGTGTCAAGTCAAAGTGGAAGTTTGGCGCTTTGCCATAATCTTAGGGCTTCATTTTCTGATGAGTCATAATTGATTAGTTTGAATACGTAAGAGTTACTAGGCATGTTTTGAAATGCATGGATTCATAATCATACTTAGGAGCACCATAATATTTAAAAATTGCCAATATGTCAATGAGCTATTTATAACACAAACGCCAATTTTGTTTGAAAGGAATGTAGGAGTGGCAATTATAGCTAAACTATGACCTTCGATTTGTTATGTATACATGTTGACAAGGTGTCCTATTGAAAAGATGTGATTGATGGGTGTGTCATTATTTAATTAAAGAGATGCAATTGATTTAGGTGTGACTTTTGTTTATGGGATAGGATGAATTTGTTTGTGGCTTTTGATTTCTTCTTGGCTTCCATGCAGACTTCCAGAATGGACATTGTTTGTGGCAGCCCCCCATTGTATGGAACAATTGTTGTGCTTCATCTTGTTTAAAATTTTAAATATCTTGGAGGGAATATTTCATAATATATAATCAAGTTTAAATTTTAATTTCTATAGAATAATATATTTGTAGGAAACTATACTTTTTCCAATTGATATTTCTGATGATTAATTGAATTTGCAAAATGGTGATTTTCATGTGAAATCACTCTTAAGGAATTGTGGGTTTTTGTCCTCCAATTCCAGATCTAGAGGGGTTTTGGCCTCAAGTTAATTGAATTGTAGTTCCATGCTCCACAAGGAATAGAAATTAGATAATAAAATGGTTGATCGATGATGCCCCTTCTCCTTGCTTGGTCTATCCTAAATACCTTTTTTCTTGAATAGACACAACCCTCCACATGCCCCTTAATCTTATCTAAAATAAACTTTAATTATAGCTTTCATTTTGTAATATTAAATAATCCTTTCCTTGTGCTAGCTTCAACTATTACCAAATATCTCATGTCAATGCAGCCCCTATCAACATATTTTTGGCCTTCAATAAGATTAGGTATTGGTTGTGTAATATTATCATTCGGCATGGTAAAGATGGGAATCTAAGTAATAGATCCTTTGTGGCCTTCAATATGTCCTACTCATTCACAAATGGTTGCCAAGCTCATATACATGCATGCAGGATAACCACAAGGTCCACAACGACTAGGCACTTCTTCACAAGTAGCAAGAACTTCACGTAAAGCATCTATATATGAGCTCATGTATATCAATATGACCAAAACATGTTTTCCACATTCAAATGCAAGATATTCTATTATCATCAAAGCAATCCTAGACGTAATAATACACTCAATAGTTGGATCATTTGCCAAGTTCAAAAGGAGAGTAACCCATTTTTTTCAAAGTCGTGTTTAAAAAGTTGAGCAATTTCCATGTTAATTCCCATTGCAACAAAAACTATAGCAAAGTTGTTTCCATTATTCCATTAACGGTGTCATCACCAATTGTTATGGCTTCCATGACTACCTTTTTTTTCTTTGTATTCTTTAGTCCATGCTTTAGAGGACTTTAAACCCTTTAGCAGCAGCTTCATTTCAAAATATGGGGCATTACACACATCTATCAAGGGGGTTAATTTGACATGGAAGAAGCCAGGTCAAATCTTGCGGCAAGTCTTACAAACGACATTGAGATTGTGTCCACTATTGTTTCTAGTAGCAGCCAGAAGTTATTCCAATGCCTTGCACATGGCTTTGACATGGTACTTATAGATGAAGCTGATAGAATATTGAATCATACTGGAGCAATTGGTTAGTTTAACTAGGGAAATTCAACTCCAAATGGTTCAACATTTCCACACCCCATATTGTAGATGGACAAAGTTGAAGCAAGAGCTTGCTGCAGTTTTCAAGAATATTGGAAACAAACAAGCTTGCTCAATAGACTTATATGAATTATATAGCATAACTCAGATATAGCCATCCAATGACTAAACCTCTCAGCACAATTCTCTTTGCCAAACTTTGGGACAATTTAATGTTAGACTATTTATGTTAAGTGATGTATACTAATGATGTAATAATATCATTTAGTTATTTAATAAAAAGGTAACTTACAACTGCAATGTAACTTCCCTGTTTAATAATAATTATAAACACAAGCCACACTCATTGAAGAATGTGCCATCCAATTCTATCAAACTGAGTA
>VDFB02342269.1:0-17359 GCA_007258455.2 Sequoia sempervirens
ATGTCAAGTGCGCCCAGCTTGTTGTGGAGTGGCAAGACTAATGGAAAGTCCGCCCAGCAGTTGAAGGAGACATGGCAAAGCCTCTTCAAAGTCCGACCTGCACATGTCAAAGCCTCTTGAAAGTCCGCCCATCCCTCTTGAGCACATGGAAAGACTTCTTGAAAGTCCGCCCATACCTTGGATAGAATGGAAAGAAGTCAGGAAAGTCCGCCCTTGAGAATGGCAAGACTTCTCCAAAGTCCGCCCATCCCTCTTGAGCACATGGAAATGTTTCTCCAAAGTCTGCCTTGGCTTGATAGCAAAATGGAAGAAGGCAAGGAAAGTCTGCCTAAGCCAAGAAGACAAATGGAAAGAAGTCTTGAAGTTCCGCCCATGCATATGGCAAGACTTCTTGAAAGTCCACCTAACCTAGTAAGGGAGAGAAATTGGAATTTTTGGCTAAGTATGGACAAGTGGAAGGATAGAAGGAAAGTTCGCCCAAGGAAGAAATGGTTAGAATTTTGACTAGTTCGCCCAAGGAAGAAATGGTTAGAATTTTGACTAAGTATAAAATGAAGGGTGTAGAAACCTTATGAAAGTCCGCCTAGACTTTAAAATGAAGATGGAAAGAATTCTTCCAAGTCCGCCCTACTTAGAGGATGAATGGATAAACGTATGGAGAGTTCACCTTGCTTAGGAAAATAGAAGAAGACACTTCAAGTCCGCCATGGGATGATAAGCAAAGTGGAAATAAAATGGTGAAGTCAGAATTTGCTAGAGAGACATGAATGAAATTTGTCTAAGGCATGGAACATCTAGAGGGAAGTAGACATAAGAAAATCCACCATGGTGAGGAGAGAGAGGAAAAAACCCATAAAAAAAATTGCCAAATTAAAATAAAGCATGGGTAAATCTAAAAATAAAAATAAAAATTAAAGGTTGAGGAAATCGAAAAAATCACATGACAAACCTTTAATTATTTTTAAAACACTCAGAGAAAAATCGAGCTCTATGGATAAACTTCAAAATTTCGATGAAGATAAAGATGAAGAGCTAAAATTTTAGAAACTTTCCTCGATGAACAAGAGTCTACATTCAATGAACTTGAGAGAATTTCTAAATGGATCGAATTTTTCAACTTTATAAGGCATTCTCAAGTCATTATCAACTCACAATTTTGATTTGAGAAGTGGTTTAGCTCTCTCTCCATTGCAAGAGTTAGTGAATTTTTTCGAGAGTTAGAATTTTTTTCAAGAGTTAGAAATTTCTCGAGAGGAGAGAGAGATTTTTGAAAGATAGAAATTTTTGAGAGTTGAGTAACTGATTTCGAGGAGAGAGAAACAAAGAAAGAGGTTGAATTCTAGGTTGAAGGTCAAAATTTTCGGAGGATTGCTTGCTTTTTCGGCAATAAAGACCAGATTTTCAAAGTTTACAATTAAATTGCCAGCCATGGAGTGTAATCTTGAAGTTTGATGAATTTTTACCTTTGTCTTCGTTTTGTCTCAAAAAATTCACAAAGTGTTATTACTCAGCTTGCTCTTTCATCGAATTTAACTTTCAACAAGCTGAAAGTCAGAATTTTCACAAGAGAATTTTAAAGAAAATAATTTAACGTTTATTGTTTTCTCTTTCTCGTAGGTTGATGACCACTCCCGGAGGATCGTCAAAGAAAGCACCAATGAAGTTCGCCAACAAGGGAGTCCAACAGGAGACAAAGATCACTTCCAAGTGGAAGAACATTGTGGATATAGACCTCAGACATGTGGACTTTGAAGAATTCAAGAAAAGCATGTATGGATTAAATGGACTTATGCCCACAACATAAGTCCATTTAATCCATACATCCTTTTATCAATATATATAATGTTAATCAGTTATGTTTTTCATGGCTAGAAGCAGGTCGATATTATGTTCAATCGTACGTAAATGTAACTCGTTATTCAAACGACTATTCAGAGTTCGTAGAGCTCTTTGTACAGCTTGGCGAGAAATTTGTTGTTGAACCTGTTCAATTACTCTTTGTTGTTCAAAGTGAACGGTCTCATTCTTTGAATTTTCTAATTGTTTCAAATTAACAGAAGCAACATTGATAAGATAGTCTTTTTCTTGTTGTATTTGAGAGTATCCATTTACGCGAATTTCGCGCGCTCGCATTTCTATTTCCCGTAAGCGAGCTCGGGCTTGCTCAAGCTGATTAGCAGCTCCTTTACATAGTTCTTCAGAATTCTGAATAGTACTCAATATTTTCTGTTTACGATTATCTAATAGATTACTTAATGAAAGTAGATTATCTATTCATAAGTTAAACGAATTTAGAATCTCTTCCCAAACCGAACACGAACCTTTCGATTCATTCGGCTCTCCCGCTCGGCTCTTTTTTTTTTTACCAAGCCTACCCTTTTCGTTCATATTATGTCAAAATAAGATCAATCTATCAAAGACCGAAATCTACGAAGGGCTCTTTTGCCAAAAGGGATTTTTTATTATCAACAAAGTTGTTGTTCTTCTTTTTTTCTTCTTTTTTTCTTCTTTTTTCTTTTCATTCGTATTTCCTCTTTACTTTTTCTTGAATAATTTCGCTTCTGTGCAGGTCGCCGGTTCCGCATTTAAACCAAAAAAATTGGATGGGAGATTAGGACTATTTTTCAGTCGATAGATTGAATAATTCCATTGATATGAATGTTATATATCGGATGAACCTCCAACTATGCCTTTGAACCCATCTCATATTAGCACAGCGGTGGAAAGAGTACCCAGTTGTGCTTGGACTTCAAGCAGTTTAGCTTTAACCATTCTAAAGATTTTCTCTTGTTGGTTGGGATTGGTAATAAAATTTTCCAATCAACTACGAAATGCTATAGTTCTTCCATATTTCTTTTTTCCCTTTTAGAAGTAATTCGTTGAGATCATGCACTTTTCTATCTACAAAGTGCAGTTGGTTGGATCCAGCTAGATTATTCAAATATACAACTCGCACACACTCCCTTTCCGAAATAGATCAGTACACCAAGCACCACACTGAGATTTATTATATTTGTTTCTAAAATATTGGTATTTAACCCGAAACCCTCAGCGGAGGGTAAATAAATTAGGGAAATGAAAGAATCAGTTACATTTTTCATACGCTCTCCCCTCATAGATAAGGATACTTTTACAAAGTTTTTTCTCTGACTCGATTCTACTATTATTCGAAGTCCGGATAAGCAAATTTCAAGTACTTAGTAAGTCCCAGGTCCCGCATAACGACAAATAAGGATACAATTATGAAAACAAAAAAACTTTGTTCGATCTATCTACTTCTCCGAGTGTCGCAAATCTTTCTGATCGAAACAAGTGAAGTATAAGTCCATTATTTTGGATCAGCCCCTCCCCTATTGGCTGAACAAGAAAATGGATAGAGGGGGGGTATTTAAAATCCCGAAGGGTACGTATTTTGGTCTCCGAGATCAAACAAACGGATTAGCAAATAAAAGTGCTAGAGCTACAACTAATCCATAAATAGTTAAAGCTTCCATAAAAGCTAAACTTAGCAGTAAGGTACCTCGTATTTTACCCTCCGCTTCTGGTTGTCTCGCAATACCTTCAACAGCTTGTCCCGCAGCAGTGCCTTGACCAATGCCAGGTCCAATAGAAGCAAGGCCTACGGATAATCCAGCAGCAATAACGGAAGCAGCAGAAATCAAAGGATTCATGGTAATCTCCTCTTAGGTTAATAAATGGTGGATAATATGATAGTTTTATCTATTGATTTGATTGTTCACGTTCAACTAGAGAACAATTTCTTTGAAACAACTAAACTCCAACGAAATGGTATTAAAAATGATGATATTACCAAATAGGTCAATTCTCTACCCTGATATTATATTCTTTTTTAGATAAAATAGAGGCAGATGTTGATTCATTTATCAAATGAAATATTCTGCACAATAGTCTCTTTTTTTATGGTTATATCTAAATAATTATCTAGATATATATTAGTCTATATAGATGATATATGCATATACATATATGACACAATACAAACTATGTATATGTGTCCCTTCGAGGTCGAAAAATTCATTGTTCCACACCGGGATACATAGTTTACTAAACTAATTCCCATGAGTAAACCTATTCATTTTATTATGTAGATATGAATTGTTCTATTTATCAATTTTATCGACGGGATTAGTGATCCTAAATATTTTTTTGACTAAAATCTTATTAAATTCGAAATGGATATGAATTGAAAAGTTAGAAAAAACTGAGTCCAATTAATTGAATTAATGATGACCCTCCATGGATTCGCCTATATAAGCTGCGGCTAGAGTTGCAAAGATTAGAGCTTGAATACCACTTGTAAATAATCCTAGGAACATTACAGGTATAGGTACCACTAAAGGTACTAAGGAAACAAGAACGGCAACTACCAATTCGTCAGCTAATATATTTCCAAAAAGTCGAAAACTAAGTGATAGAGGTTTTGTAAAATCTTCTAATATGTTAATTGGTAAAAGTATTGGGGTTGGTTGAATATATTTACCAAAATATCCTAAACCCTTCTTTGTAAAACCTGCATAAAAATAAGCTACTGATGTGAGCAAAGCTAGAGCTACTGTAGTATTAATATCATTTGTAGGTGCGGCTAATTCCCCATGAGGTAATTTAAAAATTCCCCAAGGAAAAAGAGCACCTGCCCAGTTAGAAACAAAGATAAATAGAAACAGAGTCCCTATAAAAGAAACCCAGGGACCATATTCTTCTTCGCCAATCTGAGTTCTAGCCAAGTCCCGAACAAATTCGAGAACATATTCCACAAAATTTTGAGCTCCGTTCGGAATGATTTGTGGGTCTCGAACAGCTAGAGTAGTTGAACCTAATAAGACAGCAATTACAATCCAGGAAGTTATAAGTACCTGTGCATGAACTTGAAACCCCCCTATTTGCCAATAAAAATGCTGACCTACTTCCACACCGGATATCTCGTAGAAATAATTCAGCGTGTTAATAGGAAATTGTACAATATCCATATTACCCTTTCTATATAAAGATGAACTTCAAAAAGAAATGATTTTGGTTCAATGACCAATTCCTCAATTATTTCACTATCATCAGTCAGGCTATGAAATAAAATAATGGAATGATTATTTGATTGATTAAGAAGATCTCTTTATTTCTATAAAAATATTTTATCTTAATCTATTCTATAAGATTTGGGAATAGTAGCCAACTTAATTCTAGCTTATCTTTTTTCTTTTTAATTCACTTTTTATAAAATTACAATTCAATTCTCTACCCACGCGAATTGTTAAAATTAATTTATTTAGGATCAACCGGATTGGTCCTCTACCATCATCATTGGCTGGGATTGGGATATCCACGAGATTTGGGTCACAATCTGTATCAACTAAGCAAATTGTTGGAATACCCAGAGTTCTACATTCTCAAATAGCAGTATATTCTCCTTTTTGATCGAGAATTATTACAATATCGGGCAATTTTGTCATGTATCTAATCCCCCCTAGATCCTCCTGCAATTTGTTCAATTCTCTCTTGAGTATTGCTGCTTCTTTCTTTGTAAATTGATCAAATCCTCCCGTATTTTTTTTTTTCGTTAATTTAATGAAATAGACTAACTAAAGAAAATGAAATACTATCTCATTCTTTAGTCAGCATCAGTATAAAAAGGAAGAGAGATCCTTGAATTTATTATCATAGTTTTTTCCAATTATTGAGAAGCTTGGTCACGAGGTCTCAAAAACAGGCATAAACCATAGTTCAGATTTTCTTGAATATATTACCTCGTGCTCCAGATATTAACTATTAGAGCAACATCTAACGAGGTAGAAGGACCATCTTTATTTTATGAAGACAACAGAATGGTTTTCTGTACTAGAATAGAGATCAATTTTAACAAGTCGCACACCCATAATTCCAAAAATCCTTAGATAAAAGTAATTACACGATCAAACTACCGGAATGTAATAACCTAAAAATGAAAGCTATTCAAAAAAAATTCTTTCTTAATTCTTTTTGTTTTGGATGAACTCAAGGGCGGATTTTCTAGTTTTTCTAGCCCCAACTAACTGGAATTCCGTTTAATAAAATGGAAGAATTATAAATCTCTAGAATAATGCATAAGAATACTGCAAATAGAGCCATTGCAATACCCATAAAAGGAGTAGTTCCCCATCCGGGAGCAACTTTACCAGATTCTGTATTAAGTGGTTTTAAATAATTTCCTACAATAGTTCGTATTGGTCCGGTTCTGGAAGTATCATCAATGGTTTGTGTAGCCATAAAAACAATAGTATTGGTTGAGATCTAATTAACTTTGTATACTATTATGCATATATACATACATAGGATTACCTACCAATGGAAACTGCAACCTTAGTCGCTATCTCCATATCTTGTTTACTTGTTAGCTTTATTGGTTATGCCCTATACACCGCCTTTGGGCAACCTTCTGAACAACTTCGAGATCCTTTTGAAGAGCATGAGGATTAGTTGAAAAAAAAAAAACGACCTTCCCGATGGGGAAGGTCACTTTTTTATTATAAGTAAGAAGGAGGATTTGAAAAATAAATTATTTTCCCCCTCTATCCGGAAGTTTGGGTGGTTCTCGGAAGAAAATAGCGAAAAAAATTATCCCTAAGGTCGACACCAAAAGGAATGTATAAACCAATGCTTCCATAGATTCGATCGTAGTTTACAATTAATAGAGATAGCTTTCGTACTAATTACAACATTTTCCATAAAAAAGTGGAATCAAAATCTCAATATTGCATTAACGAACGAAGCAATACCATATTGAAATTGTCCAAGCTGCCGGATTTCCTCCAGCAACCCAGTGTGTCGACTTGATGGTCGAATGTGCAAGACATTACAACTTGCAGGAAAGACAGATTATAGCTCATGATGGAAAAATTTTGTCGCACCTTGGAGAACCAGCTATCCAAGAGGCATTTGGAATACCTGACCATGTTCGAGCTTCATATAAAACAAAAGGGGAAGCCAAAAGAATCTTTGAAGATCGGGCAGATCAATGTGCAACTCATATCAATAAAACATGGTTGGAAAAGCCAAGAGCTTCCGCTAAGAAAATGCCTAAGAAGTTGCGCAGGACAGATTTTAAGGAGGACTACGGTGATATCATTTTGCTTTTGAACAGAATAATGGGCAATCCTGAAGGCGCCTATTTTGAAACATGGATGTACTTTTTTATTGAGGAAATCACCTCCAGAGTCAGAATGTTTAACTGGTCAAGAATGATCAGTGATAACATCCATGAGCAATTAATCAACTTTGAAGGACTAAGTCATTCCATATGAGTTCTTACGTCATTTATCTGTTGGCCAGAGCCTATAAATATCCTGGATTGATATGCAAAGGTGTTGTTGGAAATGGAGAAAATCAATTCAAAGTGTATGAATGTTATCCTCAATTGCAGCTATCTGCTAAGTCCCATTTCAGAAGAGCGCACAATGCATTCTTGATGTTCATCACAAGGATACTACAAGGGGGAACCCATTAGAGGCTGACACATGAAGCAAAGAGCCTTATCTGTAAATATGGATCCTGGTACATCTAGTTTCCTAAATTCACTTATGTCTGAATCCTGGGATTCACTGGGAATCCGTACAAGCTTCCCGTCTACCCCACCCACAGGATGATCCTACTGGAGGTTCTTAGGCAATTGGAGACTTTTCAAAATATCCAAAGGCCGAAGCAGAAAGTAGCTGTCACTTTCCCATTCTTTATCGGGAACATGGAAGAATACTGTTCGTCTGCACAGGTAGCTGAAGGTGCTAGACTAGAAATGCAATGGTACCCGTTCACATCATATCGATCTCGAGCCAATTTTGATCCTCACCACCACATCGGAATTGTGAACGAAAGGAAATATAAACACCAAGTGGACCTGGAAGATTACTGGGCAAATGCCGCAGATGAGTTTGATGTTAGGAAAAGATTGTAGACCAGACTGCCTGTCAGCTTGATTAGAACGACAAAACTCTTCCGCATGCCAGACCAACTTGAAGATGATGGCGAATTTACACAGCTAGGTTTTGATGAAAGCCAACCTCTTCCTCTTGTGCACTGGTCAGAACCGGAAATCTCTGACTTGGACACCTTCATGAGGCATGTCACCAAGTATTCACAATGGTGGGTAGACTAGCAGATTAAATAACTACGGCGGAAGGGTATGCCTTTGACATACACTCTGATGGGCCAATCAGAATCTTACTCTTCTAACGCTGGAGCATCACAGGGAGACGAGCCAATTGAGAGCTCTAATCCTATGAAAAGGAAGGTGGCAAAGGGAAAAGAGATTGCAAACGAAGAACCTGCTAGGAAGTAGTAGAAATTGGAGCCTCTTCATTCTGTTGTCTCTGCAAATGTGAATGAAATTTTTGACATTGATGAATCTCTGGGAGATATAAGGATTCCCTCTCCTATACTTGTTCAGCCCGAAGATGATGAGCCTCCACCCACAGATGCCGAGGTTTTGGAATCAGACAATGAGGTTGACATTTTGGACAACGAGTTTGAAGAAGGGATGATTTCAGCCTTGAGAGGAATCCAAGAAATCTAGGTCATGCAGGACATCCAGGAAGAAGAAGATACCGCATAGTCAACTATTCCTGATTGGCTGAAAGAGAGATTGAAGATAAAGGAGCCTGAAAAAGTTCCAAAAGAAGAAGATGACATGGTCGATTTCTTGGCCAGATTGGAAGTAGTCAGTGCAAAAAAGCTGCCAAAACCTTCACCATTCAGAGAGATGAAGCTGGGCATCGTACGGTCCAAGTTGCTGTACTGACAGTTGACAAGTCGAGGGAAGAGATTACTCCCCAGGAGTATGCCATTACCACTGTCGATTTAGGCCCTACTACAAAAGGACAGGAGATGGAAGAGTTGGATAATAATGTTGCCACTATCAAAGCAAGGCTAGAGAAGGAGATAGTAAAGAAAAAAGAGTATAAACGAGAGGTTGAACGACTCAAGGAGTATATTCAACATCTAACTAAGCCTCTTGATCAGACTACCTCAGCAGCTCCTCCACTGATGAATACTTTTCAGGAGATTTTCGAAGAAGAGAAGAATATAGCCAAGGAGACTAAAGAATGGCTAATCAGCAACAGACAAGAGGTGGCCGTATTTGCTGAAAGACTAGCATTGGCGTATGGGAAAACTTCTTCTTTGCTCTCAAGGATTGCAACATTGGCAGAAGCATGGGATAATACTTAGGATGTTCGAGACAGAATCATTCCCTGTCTCAAAGTGCTTAAAGGAGTATCGAAGCAAGAGCTGGTCAACAGAAAGGTAATCGCATCAGGGGCAGTTTATGATTTCGGCAGTTGGTACATGACATTGATCATACGAAGTGAGATCATAGAAAAGATAAAGTCTGATACCATCCGAATTGAGGAAAGGACAAAAGAAGTTTAGGAGAAGATTCTAGCTGTAGCTGCAGATGCGCTGGAGAAGGACATTGTGCGAGCAAACAACCTGCAATTTGAAAACTTGAAGAGTAAAGTTCAAGAAATCTTCTTCACTACTGGGCTTGTCCGCAAGCAAAATTTGACTAAGGCAGCTGACTTCCTGTTCATCTTTCGCAATTTCCAGCTACAGGAATTAGAATGGGAAAACACTTTTGCTGAATGCTCGGATGATCTAGATCTGCTAGAATTCAGGGTCAATGCACTGCCACCTGTGACGATCGAGGAGGTTGACATGGTAGTTTCTAAATTCATCCAGTATACTGCAACCAAGGAGGATAAGGATGCGCCTCGTCAAGAATAGCTTGTCACTTCAATTAATTGCTTGTTATCTCATTGATTACTGATTGTGTTTTTGGAAACCCTAATTAGGGTTGTTTATTTTTAATCTCTGCCATTGATTCCGGATTAATCTTGGCTGTTCATTTTACTTCGGGGACTCTATATAAACCCACTCTTATTCTCTCATTTGCATAAGAAGAATAATAGAAGAATAGAAGGAGAGGACATAGGAAAAGATATAGAGATAGACAAATAGAGCATAGATAATAAGAGAGAGAGTTTATGAAATTGTTGCAAAAGACTATTTTTTGATAATGAAGTTCATGATGCATGAGATGCTTTGAATTCTTTCATTGTCAAATGGTTGCATGGTTACATACTTCTCTTCCTCATTGAATAAGAATTTTTTTTGAATGCATGTTAAGGGAATGATAGATTGATAGCAAAGATTAGTGAAACTTAGCTCATACTTTCTTTGAGTGGATGCTTTTCATTCAATGTGTAAAGTTAGACTAACCTTTATTGTGGATGCTTCAACGTTTACTTCGAATAATGTTGTTCTATTGATGGTATTGTTCGTGGTAAAGAAATTTTAAGCACAAATCCCAGAAGATTGCACTTGCTTTGCGTATTTGTCGTTTAGCGCGGCGAAACAAAGTATTGTTTATTTAGTTTCACTCAATCCTTGCCGTCTCTTGATTCCGTAGGAATTGCATAGGATTTCTAAAACCTTACTCTTTTTCACTTTTTTTCATTTAAGGTCAGAAAAATTCCAAAATGATACTGTATTCGTGTCTTTGCTTTTCTGAGTAACTTACCAAAAGTAAATCCCTATTGTGCCCCCAGCAAATCACATCAACCACAGAGCTTATCCACACCCAATTGAAACATTGGAATTGCCGTATGATCTTTCTTGCAGTCTTAACATGCGAGGTAGTTTTTCAAGAGGGGATAGAGCATCTTTGACACTTTATTCTAGAATGTTTGTTGTGTCATAAAGCACGCATCAACAGGACCAACTCCCCCAAAGATGACTTACTATAAATAGCACTGCTAAGAATAGTAAGTATATCCCAAACGCCAAAACTGAGCGAAACTGAAGACCATTGAAGAATACCGTGACAACCTGAAGGTAGCAACATCATAACCGGCCATTGTTATAGATAGAAGCCCCTCCGGAAACCCCAACACTGAACTCCAATGCTAGCCACTGAGTCCCTTAACCACATCAAATAGCCTACGGGAACTCTAGAATAGGCTAATTGAACACTACACTACTCAGGAGCGAGAAGGGGACATTAGATAGGGTTAAGTTAATGTTACTGTAAGGCTTTATCTCTATGGATCTCCTTCCTACTACCTTCTTGGATCCCAAACAGTATTCATAGGGTTGTTAGAAAGATACATCCATATGATTGCCAAAATGCATAAGACTGACAAATAGCATACCTCCTAGTTGACATGATTTTTCTAGTCCATGCTGATGAGTTAGTATATGTAATGTCCCCTTCTCGCTCTTGAGCAGTGGGATTGTCCATTAGCCTATTTTAGAGTTCCCGTAGGCTAGTTGGAGTTGATTAGGGGACTCAGTGGCTAGCATTGGGCTCAGTGTTGGTTTTCGGCAGGACTTTCTATTTATAGTAGTGGCCAATTTATAGTGCTTACTATTCTTAGTAAGCCATAGGGCATCTTAGTGATCTTCAGTTTTGTGCCAGTTGGTGTTTTGGTGAGTACTTACTATTTTTAGCAGTTGCTATTTATAGTAAGTCTATTTCGGGAAATTGTCTCAGGCCTATATTGTTTTAGCAGTGTCATTCCTAAGGTGGCATTGGAGAGACTAAGGTTGGATTATTTAATATTTGCTTTTTATCAGTCACTTAAGTTGTTTTAATAAAATAACTTTATAACTTAAGTGAGGGGGTAGGTGGTCATCGTAAAAAGCACCTTGGAGCCTAATGTTATAACTTAATGTTGTTTTAGAAGGCAACAAAAATGAAATAGTTTCCTTATGAGCAGTTGAACGCCCAAGGGAGGTATAAGGTATTAAATCTTAATAAAAATTAAAAAGCTCATAAGGAGGGCATTGGAAATTGGAGGGAAAAGTATTCAAACCTAAAGTTGCCCTAATTTCCCTCTCGCCTTCTATAAAGTTGCTTTTTGGCTCTCATTTGCTCATCTTCTATTTGGCAACTTAACAAAATGTTGCTGGGATGACTCTAGAGTACTCGGGCCATGTGTTGAGGACGAAAACCCTCGCCGTATTGAGCTGGTTTAGGTGGTGAAAGATCCACCCTAGTTGGATTTGAGTGGTTCCATCCAGGGATCACACAGTTCTTCAACAAAGTTCTGATTTTCTTAGTTTTGGGTGATGAAAGATGAAGATTTTTATGGTATTTTGATTTGGGTTTGTTGGTGCGAGCTTGGTTTGGAGTTTGGTTCTTTTTGGTGGTGTTTGTTAGGCATTTTGGTTTGATTTCTGAGGTGTGATATGCTATATCATAGGTTCTGGAAACTCTGATTTTTACAATAGCTGAAGGACATATCTATTCGTAGCTTCAATAGTGATTGGAACATCATTCTGGGCAAAAGTGCATTGGATTCCTCTCTCCAGGGTGCCATCTTTCAAGCCATCAGACGGGGTATTTGGTGAGGTTCTGACTTTTAGAACCAAATCGCCCTCTATAGGGGCCGCACCATTCCAGGCATTCAAGAATGGGGTTTGCTGTTGTATAAATCTCATAATCAGTCCGTTTCCAGTGTTGGTGTTTCTGTTTGAAGGCGTTGGAAACTAGAGACTTTGGTGCGAATACCTTGGTAGAGTTTGGGGAGCTCTTATATATTGTTTGTTGCTGTTATAAGACTTTAACCAGGTCTGCAACTTCATATATCAGGTCTGAAAATGCAATGTAATATTCTGAATTCAATTTGAAACAATTGCTCCTTATTCATGTTGTTATCTGTTATGAATGATAATGTCATCTTTTAGTTTCCCTCTTTATTTGCAATGTTCTATATGTTGTTATACATCTTGAAACGCATTGAAAAATTACACAAAACACATCAGCATTCACACAATCAGCAAGCAGCGAGTTTCAAAAAACTCATGGCTGTATGTTACAGTATACTCTTTTGGAAATAACACACATCATGTTTAGATATCTCTGCATCCAAACAAATGTGTAACATGCACCCTCAAACTGCCCTTGTTTTTTTGTTTGTTTTTTGATCTGTTTGAAATGTATTCTGCAATAGTTTGCGATGGTTTCGGATGATAAATAAAGTGCAGAAAATTAAAGTAACTTGCAGGAATGAATAACAACTCAGAAATTCTGATTTTCGGAATTACAATGCATATAAAATTCTAGATTTGAATTACAATCAGAATATCTAGTTTTTCTCAATTACAACAACCTAGATCATAAAGTGTCACTACATATCTAAATCCAACATACCCATAAAGAGTTGTGTTGGCGTTTAAATTAGCACCTTTGGAGTGCTTATTGTAAACGGTCAGTGTTGTACCCAAACCAAATTTTTTGCTTCATCAAGGCATTTTGTATTTAAAAGTCTAAATCTTGTTAAAATGTTGTAAAACACAGTTTTGGGCAATATCAAGCATGGAGTTTTTGTCAATAGTTTGTCAGTCAAAGTCAGTTTTATTGAACAGAACCTGAAGCAGAGACTCAGAATGGAGTATTCACGATGGAGGAGCATCTCACAACGGCATTTCACATTGCACACGGTCATTTCAGTGATCGAGACGGAGTTTTTTAATGATCAATTTATGAAGATTTTTCAAAGGAAAAGTCAGAAAGTGCAAGTATAGCCCAGGGGCGCCCAACTTGTTGAAGGTCAAGATCTTGTCTAAAATGCTCAAGCATCCAGTCAGTCTCTTTAGAATTAGTTTGGCTATCCGTCGAGCTATCCAGCGAGGTATTCCGAAACTCACAGCTCCGGCAAATAACGACAGAAGTTGAAATTCCTAAATTTCCAAATGTGAGAAATTTGCTCTTTTCAGTGAAAAGCGCGCCTCTAGCCTGAGGGCGCCCATCTTAAAGAGGGGGTAAATTTTGGCATTTTCAAAGACGGATACAGTCAATCTGTTCTCGACTAGTCTGCTTATCCGACGAGATATCAAGCATAGTCATCCGAATCCCAGAATTCCGGCAGCAGTCGTCCGAAGATCAGCTTAAAATGGAGTTTTTCACGTTTCTGAGCTTCTCCGTTTATTCCCAGTGCAAGTACAGGCCAGGGGCGCTGGTTTAAAGGACCCTCCAGATGGCGAAATTTGCAGACAGAGTCTTCCTAAACATCAGTAATACTCTAGCCTAGCTTCGCGATGCATCATTCTGCTTGTCGATAAGACGTTCTAGGTGATCGTGGCGGTGATTCTACCAAGCACGTAATTTCACGGGCGGACCAACAAATGATTTTCAGTGTATTTCCACAGTCTAGAGGCGCCTAGCCTTTAGGCCTGTCAGATGAGCCCGTTCGCGTTCGAAGTCTTCACGGCTATTGAGCGTAATCATTTTATCTATCCAACGAGCCTAGCTGTCAGCCTTTGGGATTTGGCAGTCGCTCGTACGTGCGAGGTCTTGAGTGTAATACTGCAAAGCGAAGGTATCCGGAAAATGGTTAAGTCTGTGGCGGTAATTTTAAATAAAATACGCACTGGAGTTTTTGAGGTCTTAGAAGCAGTTTTCTTGCTTCGTCACCTCCAGAGATTTCTCTTGTGGGCTCTTCCGGCTGTCCGTTAAAACAGATAGTGCCTGAATCGGGTCATCCCAGCTCCAGATACCAGACGTCAAAGTAGGGTACTTGGATGAAAGTTCAACTTTCATCAAAATGACACCAGTGCAACCAAGAGCCAGGGGCGCTTTTATTTTTGAGGCCCTTAACACAGCTTTCAGGTGTCATATGTACAGTCGTTGGATGTAGAATGTCTCCAGGCACGCAGTGGGCTTCGTTGCTTGTTAGCAGGGTTCACCGTTCACCGTCGGCAGCCGTTTGAAGCGTCAAATGGCAGTTTGAGAAATGGCTAAGTCTGGAACCCGTAAAAGCAATTTAATCAAAGGCGCCTAATTTTTCAAGGGGTTAAACGATGGATTTTGCAGTAGTGTCTCCCAGCAGACATTTCTTCCTTGTTCAGTAGGCTTTCCGATGAATTCTTCAGATCAGTCTCAGCATCACCCGGTCATTCGGAAATCAGTGTCGAAGTTGGCCAGTCGTGACAGTGCTGTCAGCTATTAAATAGGGAGTTAATAAAAAGTGAAGTATCTTGAGCAAATGGACGCCTATATGCTCAAAAGATGACTTTTCGGAATCGTTGAAGTCTGACGATGAATCTCACAGCTTCAACAAAATTGTCAACTGAAGTTCAAAATATACCTGTTTATAAATGGCGATTTTCTATTTTTGGCGCCCTTGCATGATAATAAATATTTTATTATTATTTTCAAATTTGAACTTCCAGTCAGTGGCAGTGGAACTGAAAGGCAGCCAATCAGAGGACTTCTATTCTTGTTAGGGTTTTGAGTTCTTGCAGTTATCAAATTGGTGCGAATTTCTTCTTATTTAACATGGCGCAATCTTCATTGTTATTCACAAGCTTTCAAAGGAAATTCGTATTTCATTAAGAGCAAATCCAATCTTGAGTGGAATTCGTATTTTTCAAAGGCAAATTCATTATCTTCAAAGGGAAATCGAAGTTTATTAATTTCAAAGCAACTTCAAAGATAAAATTCGAATTTCTTCAGAAGAGAAGGCGCATATCTTCAAAGCAAATTCATCCAAAACAATTCGCAAATTCCTCAAAGGCGTTTTCATAAAATCAATAAAATTCGCAAGTTCTCCAGAGATTCAAAGGCGGATTTCATATTCAAAGGCGGATTTTAATTCCTCAAAGGCGAATCCTCAAATTCAACAAAATTCGTATTTTCTTCAGAGGAAATTCGAATTTCTTCATAACCAAAGGCGCAAATTTCAAGAAGAAAATTCGTGGTTTTCAAAACAAGGCGAATTCTTCCAGTTCAAGGCAAAATCTACATCAATTCACAGAGGCGATTTTTCCTAACATATCTTTTTGCAGGATAAAGCTTCATAATTATCAGCAATTTCAAGAAATCTTGGGCGATTTTCACAGAAGAAGGCATAATAAAAACGTCTTTTTCATCCTTTAATCTCAGATTTCTCACAAAATTCATTGTGCATGTTCCTGAAATTGGCGAATTCTACAAGTCTCAGTATCTGGATCATTCTTATATAATTTCCTCGAGTTAGAAAGGTGCGTTTGATTTTTCACGAATTTTTAAACTTTAGAACGTTCGTTCTTGAATTACTAATTTTCTCAAGTGAAAAATCTTTGTACGATCGAGTAGAAGTTGAATTTTCGCAAATCTAACGTTCTGGGTTGTCTTAGAATCCTTTTCTGGACAAAACCCATATCTCGGATTTTTCGCTGAAAATAATTCTTCGAAAGGCTATTTTTAACTCTCGCAGGCTATTTTTAGCTTTCTAGAAATCTTGTCAGAATATAGTCAAGTTCACATCCAATGGCTAATTTTTGAATGCGTTCCTCAGCTCGAATCAGGACCAAAACCGTCCTTACTCATGATTTCCGCAGGTTGGTTGAGACAGATCTTCACAAAGTATTACCAGAAGCAGTGCTAGACCCAGTTAAGATCAGAAGTTCAATCATTTAGAATATTGAGCAGTCTGGTTTACTAGAGGCCGCTTCCATACCTATCTCCGTGCACTGTATTGAATTCGTGATGTCTTGCATTAAGCATTACAATTCTACTACTCGTGAGATAGTGTCAGTTGACGGACGGGTCATTTGCGGTCTCAAACCTTTGGACATCGAAAGGAGTTTTGGCATTCCTCAACACCAGAATAGCCTAGTTGTTTCTATGGAGCAGTGTGCGCAGGCATTTGATGCTGATATGGACAAGTGTCGGAAGAAGATGGCAGAAAGATGGTTAAAACAAGCAAAGAACAGATTGCCAAACAATGTGGGTCGCGTGAATACAAGGATGAGTATGCGATTCTAATCACACTCCTGAATCGTGTCTCAGGTCAAGAACATGCAAATGTTTTCCAGCCTTGGATGTATTACATTATTGGTCGCATCATTTCTGGGCAGGAGCATTATGACTGGGCATCCTTCATCCCGTGATATTCTCCACAGGCAGATCACCGGTTTCTTAGTTGCCCATGAGTTTCACATGTGTTCATATCTCGTGTACTTGATCGCTTATTAGGGTCAGTTCCGAGGATTAAACACCGTGGGCATCCTCAGTGTTCAGAAAGTTTATCAATATTATGATCAGCTTGAGTTCACCAGAGCTGAACGTCATTTCAAGTGTGTTCACGAGGCTTTTCTGACTTATACAGTGAGAAACTTGGACTGGGAATTGCATGTTCGTATCTCGGCAGTTGCTAGGGCAGCGATGGATGGATGGGCAGATTGGTTTATTCAGTTCCCAACATACACCTACATCCGAGTATACGGCTTCACAGGAAATCCGGCTATGCTTCCACGCTATCCTTTGGATAAGACAATCTTTGAGAATTCCTAAGGCGGATGCATGATGTTCGCCGTCTTCGCCCTTGAACGG